>VUQH01081611.1:0-13084 GCA_015106775.1 Etroplus canarensis | reverse complement strand
CTCACTGTAGTGGTGTTTTGTGCCTCAAACCGAGGGTAGAAGACATTCAGCGCGTCTGGGAGGGAGGCGTCACTGATACAAGCAGATGGTGTTGTCCCGTAGTTAGTGATCGCCTGGATGCCCTGCCACATGCGCCGGGAGTCTCTGGTGTTCTGGAAGTGGCTGTGGATTCACTGGGCATGTACGCGCTTCGCCTCTCTGATGGCTCAGGACAGTTTGGCCCTGGCTGTTTTTAAGGCCTACCCTAAAGGGTATTCTAGCCTCTGTAGTAAGATGTTGTGGTTGAATGTATCAAATGCTGCAATGAGGTCTAGGAGCACAAGCACAAAGATGAGTCCACTGTCAGAGACCATAAGAAGATCATTAGTAACCTTTACTAATGCTGTTTCTGTGCTGTGATGAACTCTGAATCCTGACTGGAATTCTGCAAATAAACCATTCCTCTGCAAGTGATCACACAACTGTTCTGTAACAACTCTTTAAAAAAGTTTTTAAATGAAAGGAAGGTTGGAAATTGGCCTGTAATTAGCTATGATGGCTGGAACAAGTGAAGGCTCTTCAGGTAGTGGTTTAAGTATAGCCACTTTAAAAGCCCATGGCCCGTTAATAAGGATAAACTGATGATATTCAAAACTGAAGCATTAATCACTGGCAAGAAAGCTGCTAGAAATGAGAGCTGCTCTGTCCACTGCGGGATGGATGCCATCTCTCCTAATAAGACCATGTTAATTGACTGTTTTTCCTACAACCATATTGTGTATATAGTATTTAATATGACATATTACACTTTTTACATTAAGGCTAATTTATTTTTATATCATTTTCAATCTTTCATATATATATTTATTTTTACTATTTTATTCTTAACTTTGAACGTTATTGAGACAGTGTACTTTTACCGATCATCTTCTCCCATCCCTGAAGGTGAACACAAGAGGGCGAGATAGCTATCCCATCTGTCCAGCACCATCTGTGTCGCTGTCGAAGGTTCTGGAGGTCCACCAATGTGGCACTATTGAGAATAGCAAAACGAAGAAGTGGTGGGCTAATCACCACAGGGTCACTGACCCTGACTTCAGACCAAATCAGAGAGTGTGGTTATCTACCAAGGATGTTCCTCTCAAGATTGATTCTCTCCCAAGTATATTGGGCTATATACTATTGGGAGTCTGGTTAACCCTGTTTTTGTCCATCTTCACCTACCTCATTCTATTAGGATCAATAACGTCTTCCCCGTCTATCAAATAAATCGTTGACCACCAGTCCTCTTGGACTGTTTGGAGACTTACCTCTTCAACCCAAAACCATGGACTGCTCATAGAGTTTGAGCAATTGCTGATGCTTTTGTATTCATCTTGTGTTTTATTAAAACCCCTCTAACTCATACTTTGGCGTCTTTCCATTCCTGGGTCCACCTCACACACTGTGACAAAAATACATTCAAACTATACCTGCTCTTCAGGGCCGTCTAGCAGCACCAGATCTGCTCCTTTGCCCCTGCAGTTATTTTCGCTGCATCCCAGGAGCCAGACCTTTCAGAGACGAGATAACAGCTACTTCCATCCTGCACATGCGTTAACTGGAAGAAACATAAAAAGATTTCTGTTTACTTCTTAAGCTTTCCAGCTGTGTTTATTTATTGTATTTATTTTTATTTATTTTGAAATCACATGACTGAAATTGCATGTTGATAGGCAAAGTAAAACCAGACAAATAATAAATTATTAATGCCATGATTTTTCTGTGCTTTTATTTCGTGTTCGGTGTGCGTTTATTTCATGAAGAAACCATAAAAAAGAGAGCGCTTGCAAGAAAAAAGAAACAAAAAACCACATACCCCTTAGCCTATTGGTGTAAAGAAGTGCACCACATCAACTGATCAATACTATGGCAACAAAAGAAGGGGAAGTATTGGGAGTGATGGTAGCAAAATAGAGAGAGAGAGGAAGAGAGAGAGAGATTTGAGATTCTCGAGATTTGTGACATTTTAATGTGTCCCTGTGTGTTGTGGGGGACCGAAACTGTTTTTGAAGTGTCACAAATAATTTGCATGGTATCTAATTGTGAAAACCTGATTGCTTTATAAATAGTTGTAAAGAAAACATCAGAGACTTTGCCTGCATTTTAATGTAAAAATTGTATATGTTTGTTGTTTGCTAAATTTGTACATACCTTTTTGAAATTTAAACTTTATATTCTCATTCCAGTACTACCTGCCACATTCAGAGGAGGAAAACTCTGTTTAACACCGTTGTTGCCTAATGGGAAAAGGCTTTCAGGAGTAAATCTTGAGGAAAAATCCAGAGCTGGTGTCCTGAAGGCAGATCGTGGTTGCTTCCAACTTCGCTCTGGCAACTCCTGTGATGGCACTTGTTTCAAACTTTACTGGGCCTGCTGTTCCTTTGGATCAATCAGCATCGTGGAGAGGTTGTTCCTGCTACTTGGGCAACAGCTGGTCTGTCACAATTTTCTTACAGTTACTCTGACTGTGTGCATGTCATGTATGTTTACAGATGTTTGCAGTTGAAATGGTACCGACTGTAAGTATGGAATACAAAAAGCGCGTATTTAATCCATGGGTGAATGTCATTATCTTATTAAAGACTTATCATAATTAGTTTCATATATGGTGTGTTGAGGCCTCTGTAAATAGTCCTAACATCACTTGATGTTCTCGATCTTTAAACACCCTTTTGGGAGGTGGAATATAACAAAGCTAAAATTTCTGAGACAAAAATATACTGAAGAATATCTCTTACCAGTCCAGGTTTTGGGGTGGTGGATCAGCGGCCTCTGCATTAACATTCGCCAGCTGAGATGTGTTCATCTTGGTCTCCGCATCTGACTCGGAACTGCATTTGGCTCACGGGTAAAATGCATGTTGTCAGCCTGCGATTCAAACATATAACCTCGTACCTGGATGTTTAGGTTCACCTCGGGCTCACTGAATTCATCCTGGTCCACAAGATAGCTCGCCGTTTCAGGGATACCAGACAGTGACCAGCGCCCACACAGTTGACTGAGTGACCGTGTTTGTCGGCTGTGACATTACACAGCGTCCCGAGCTCAATGCCGCAGCACTCAGCAAATTCAGCGTGAAGTCTCCAGGATATTTTAGATTTATCATTAATTTTCTAATAAATATGATCGGACATCATGTATCAAATGTTAATTTAAAATATATACTAGTAGAAAAGTGACTTTTTGTGATTTTTGGCAAAAATGTTTCATTTGCCCTTTCAGACGGTGGGAGGTTGATCTTATTGGACAGCTATCACTCACCAAAGCTGGGCAGCCCCCTGCCAATAAGGTGCTGTCCCGCCATGGTCTGCCTTCCTCATTAGGCGCATGGTAATTAGGTAACTCCCACAAGCAGACCACAACATCCACGCCAGGCAAGAAAACAAGCATTTATAACAAGAAGATACCAGCACTCAAACCGGTATGCTGGAACATCCACACAGTGACAACTGGACTTGAAGACCTTCCAAATATCAGCGATGCAAGAAAGACAGCGGTCATTACCAATGAGCTACTGAGATTGCAGGCATGGCTGCTCTCCAAGAAATGCACCTGGCTGACTTGGGATCGTTGAAGGAGAAAGACTGCACCTTCTTCTGACAGGGGAAGAGAACTGAGGATCCCAGAGAACATCGGGTAAGCTTTATAGTCGAGAACACTTTGTTGGACATGGTCCAACCAGCTGACAAAGGATCAAAATGCCTGCTGTCCTTCTGCCTCCATAACTCTGATGGCCCAGTCACGCTCATCAGGGCCTATGCCCAAACTTTGAGATCCACAGCTCAGGCAAAAGATGAGTTCTCCACCAACCTCAGTAACATCATCAAGAACATACATAGCAGTAAACACCTTATCCTCCTTGGTGACTTCAACACTCGAGTGAGTGCTGACTATGACTCCTGGCCTTCCTACTTGGGTCTTTTTATGATTGGTAAGATCAACGAAAATGGGCAGCACCTGCTAGAGCTTTGCTCCTACCATGGCCTCTGCATTACCAACTCTTGCTTCCATATGAAGCCTCAACACAAAGTGTCATAGATACACCCTCACTCCAAGCACTGGCACCAGCTTGATATGATCAATGTCTTATGTACAAGCCTTAGACATATGCTTCTCACTTGCTCAAACCACAGTGCGGACTGTGACACTGATCCTTCATTGGTTTGCTGCAAGATCAGGCTTCAACCAAAGAAACTCCACCACTCCAAACAAGAGGGGAAGCCACATATCAACACTACCAAGATGCAACACTCAGAAAAGGTTGTGGAATTTGCCAAGTCCCTTGAAGATACTCTGTCTGTAGACTACCCATGCAACACTGTTTGTGAAAGATGGACCCATCTGCGAGAGATTATTCAGAACTCAGCTCTTGCTACCTTTGAGAGGAAGCCCTCCAAGAACTACAATTGGTTTGATGCCAAGTCTGTGGTGTTGACTCCTGCTATAGAAGCAAAACGAGCTGCCCTTGCCGAATACACATGTTCATCAAATTAGAAGACTCTCCAAGCACTCAGAATCACCAGGAGAAAGGGACAGCTGACAGCAAGAAGATGTGCCAATGAGTACTAGCAGGAGTTCAGTCATAACATTCTACTCTAGGACCAACTCAGAACAAAACAGCACTTCTTAAATCCACCAACAGGGAAGCAATCACCAACACAGGCAAGCAGATGGAGAGATGGGTGGAACACTACCTGGAGGATCGAATGTTCCCAGAAGCTACACAGCACGATCAGATCCTTTGATGATGGCATGAAGGCAACCATCTAGTGTGGGGGTCGTAAATCTGAGCACTTCGACATCAAAAGCAGAGTGAAGCAAGGCTGTGTCCTTGCACTGACCCTTTTCAGCATTTTCTTCTCTCTGCTTCTAGAACATGCTTTTGGGACCTTAACCAAGAGAGTGTACAAGCACAGAGGATCATATGTAAACTCTACAACATTGCAAGACTAAGAGCAACAATCAAAGTGCACAAGATCATCATCGGAGACTTGCTCTTTGCCCACAATGCAGCAATCACCTCACACACTGAGCAGGATCTATAGCATCTCATGGATATATTCTCCCAAGCCTGCAAAGACTTCAGTCTAACTATCTCCTCGAGGAGGCCCATGTGCTGGGCCAAGATGTGAATGTACCACCTACTGTTGCCATCGACAACCACGAGCTTGAAATGGTACACCAGTTCACATACGTCGGCTCCACCATCAAGGATAACCTGGCCCCATACAGTGAAATCAACAAATGCATCGGCAACCCTAGGACAATTGATCACTCGTATCTGGGAGAATCCCAAGCTGACCATTCCAGCCAAGATTACAAGTTACAACACCTGTGTCATAAGTACTCTCCTGCATGAGAGTGAAACCCGGACAACCTATGTCAAGCAAGGGCAGAAGCTAAACATTTTTCACATGCGTTGTCTTCGCTGTATCCTTGGCATCAGCTGGAGAGACAAAGTGCCCAATGCCCAAGTTATTGCCAGTGCCGACCTCCCCACTATGTACCCGCTGCTCGGACAGTACAGACTGTGCTGTCTTGGTCATGTGTGCCACATGGTAGATGGCTGGATCCATAGGGACATTCTCTATGGTGAATTAGCCTCTGGCAAAAGACCTGCAAGCACGACATAAAAGCTCTGGATATCAGAGAGAGCTGGGAAGAGACGCAGCCACCCGACGAAGCTGGCACTGCTTGCTCAAGAAACAGTTGAAGAGGGGAGAGGAGAAGATACTGAACCTGGCAGAAGAGAGGACAGCCAGACAAAAGACACGACATTTCGAGGATCCCCCCATGACCTGCCACACCTGTATTTTGTTGGGCAAGGATTGCCACTCCCATATCGGTTTCACCAGCATCCATGACGTTGTCGCACTACCATGAACTCCTAGGTCACAGTATCCATGGTCGACAATCGACCGAAGGAGGCCTATTAAGTTATAAAAATATTTGGTTGAAAATTTTTGTGATTTTCAGAGAAAAAAAACAAGCTTTTTCCTCCTGAGATTTTATGTTTTTGTGTGACTCTAGGTCCAGTGTGTTAATACAGTATGTCAAAAAAAAAAAAAACTGTAAAGTTACACAGTGAGGTTGCACTGAAAAAAATGGCACCAAACAAAGCCTCTAGAGTCAAAGCATTTTTGCCAATTTATAGGAATAAATTTCAACTGTTTCACCCAGATTCTACATGTGGAATTACATTTTGCCTCTTTTACTGATTTAGAGATCATCTGAGAACTGCTGTGAATGTCAGGGTTCAATATGTGTGGGTGCAGAGGTGTGGACCCAAATTCAGGACTCCAGGAGGCAAGATGAGTTAAACTAAAAGTGGCTTTATTTTGTCAAATGATCTTCAAAGTAAACAAAGTCCATAAACTCAAACTCCAGGAAAGGAAAACATGGGAACAGGCACTCAAAAACAGGCAGGGTTCCAACACTGACGGCACGACAAAGAGAAGAGAAAGACAGGGTTATATATACACAAAGACGAAAGGGGCAAGTAGCAGCAGGTGGGGAGGGACCACAGGTGGCATCAATCTGGGGCAAGAAGCAATACATGGACTACAACCAGTATCAAAGTAAAACAGGAAGTGAGAAACACAACTGAGAATTCAGACATGACAACATGAGAGAAGGACATACATAAGAGGATGACACCTAGGAAACTAATAACAAGCTAAACACAGGAAAGGACTAGAACAGAGACAGACTAAATAAAAGAAACACAGAAGAACGAGGTGAAATAGGAAAGTACCACAACTTCTCAAAGAAGGCAGTGAATAGAACTCAAATACAACATGTAGGACTGGAGGGCAGAATAAAGCAAAAATATAACAGAAACTCAAAGCCCGGGCAGCAGAATACAATAAACCACACTAAATACAAGAGAAGCTAGAATAACAGAACCAAAACCAAAACCACAAAATCCCAGGACAATGACAGTGAATCTTTAAATCATGGGGATCATTTTAAGGCATTGAAACTAACATAGTCAGTAGGTATTCAGTGTGAAACTAAACGTGTTAAAAATGTTGTAGCATTTCAGTGAAAAGCAGAAACGAAACACTGACGATGGTTTATAATAATACATATCTTTGACTGCTTATACCTCAGTCAGATATTATAAGAAAAGGATCTGATAACATTTATTGGTGATAGAATTTCTGATTTTAAAACTTTTACAAAGGCACACAACAAGTAACAAGTAAACAGCACAAAGACTCACTCTGTTTGAACAAACTCTAAAGCCTTTTCTGCTCTTTGGTCTGTTGAGTGAAGTTGGCATGCAGCAGGTCTCTGTCTCCAGTCATCAAGAAGAGCTTGTGGTGGAGTGTTCTGCAGCTGAATCCCGTAATGAGACATGGCCTGAAATAAATTAGGATGCATGTTTTTGAGGCATAAAGCACCTCATGCATTCATACTTACAAATGCTTTTGATTCATTTTAGACCAAAATAAAAATATTTCAAAATTTTGCCCACAGGAATTTAAAGTTATTAAATATGAAAGTCAATTTTATGCTTGTGTTTAAATAAAGAAGTATTGTCACTGTGGTCTTGTCAGTTTAAAATGCTTTACACATTGCATGCAGCTGTGGCTCAGGAGGTAGAGGGGTTGTCTTCCAGTTGAAGTGTCCAATCCAGTTTGTTCCCTGTAGGCCGCAGTCAACGTGCTGAAGTGTCCTTGGGCAACACACTGACCCACAAATTGCTCCTGATGCTTCTGTTAGTGTGTAAATGTGTATGTGATAGTTAAAAGGCATAGAATAAAGTGTTGCCTAAATGAGCTTAATGTCATGACCCTCGCCTGCTGGTCGGCTCTGCCAGGTGTGTGCGTATGTGTGTGTGCAGCAGAGCTGACCTAGTTTCCTGCAAGCCCAGCTGTGAGTCGTCAGCTGGCACACCTGATCATCATCCTGCTCATCTGCCTGCTGGATGTTAGCAGGCTCCAGGCAGCACAGGGTTGCCAGATCGCCTTCAGTCCTTCCATGAGCTTTCCCGCGAGCTCGGGCCGAGCTCTCCCAGCCTTTGGCAACCTTATACCTTGCATATTCTATCTTGTGACTCTGAATAAAGACTGTTAACTTTTACCATCGGCATCCTGCGTTTGAGTCCAGCACCCGCACGCCGCGACATGATAGAACGATCTGGTCAAGAAATGGACTCGCGGCTAAACCCTCCAGATCTACCAGAGAGAGCTCTGTCCTCACCCAAACCCTTCTCTGGTGAGTTAGCTTCAGCACCTGGGTTTCTCACACAATGTAAACTTGTGCTCCGCCAGCTCCACAAGATTTATGCTTCTGATGGCGCAAGAATCGCCTTTATGATTAATTTAATGAGAGGACGAGCTCTGCAGTGGGGGAGGGCCGTTGTAAATGCCAACGAGGAGATCTCATATGCGGAGTTTATTAACAAGTTTAAAAGTGTTTTTAACTAAGGCTCCAGCTCTGACGCTTTCGCCCACCGTCTGCTCAGTTTTCGCCAGGGGAATCAGAGTGTGGCCGATTACTCAATCGACTTTTGGATTCTGGCAGAAGAGTCCGACTGGGATGTGGGGGCGCTCTGCGGGGCTTTTCTTCACAGACTCGGCAAATACATTAAACGTGAGTTGTCCATGAAAGAATTACCTACCTCTCAATGATTTAATCTCCTTGTACATTAGGATGGATGATTACATGCGGGAGCACCACCGCATAAGAAGTGTTAAATCTCGATCGCCCACGCCCTGGAGCTTCACCTCACCAGATCGGAGGGCTGGAGTTGAGGTGGCTGAGGACGAATCCTCCACGGCTCCAGTGGTGGAGCCTATGCAGCTTCGGCGAGCACGCCTCTCTCCCGAGGAGCGCAGTCAGAGAGTTTCTGCCGGTGAGTGTGTTTACTGTGGAGGGAGAGGTCACCAGTTTAATTCATGTCGGTGACGGCCAAAAGAGGAGGTCCGTCAGTGGAAGTAGGGACACTAACAGGCCCAAGGTCTGCTAAATCCTCACTACCACGCCTGCTGGTGGAAGCTAAATTGGGTGGTGGTGCTAACCAGATTTCTCTCCAGGCTCTGATAGACTCTGGGGCTGAGCAGAGCTTCATTGATGCCAAACTAGCAGAGTCACTCGCACTGCCTCTCCTCCCTCCCCCTGAACCTCTCACTGTGTTTGCTCTCAGTGGTGACCTGCTCGCCCAAGTGACACATCTCACTACACCTGTCCACCTGCTGCTCTCCGGCAATCACAGTGAGCAGATTCAGCTGTATTTTTTGGAAACACCTCACACACCCCTGGTTCTCAGACACCCCTGGCTTCAGCTCCATAACCCTTCCACTGACTGGACCTACAATAAGGTAACTGGCCGGAGCACTAACTGTCACCGAGAGTGTTTGCGCTCTGCTTCTACTCCTTCCTCTTCTCCCTCGGACCTACCAGACCCCTCTTCCGCACCAAAGAGCAGAACAAGCAGCAGGCCAACTGCCACAGGCACCCGGCTCCGGTTTATTCACCTGGTCAGAAGGCTTGGCTATCCACACGCCACATTCAGCTGTGCACAGAATCAAAGAAACTGTCTCCTACAGTAGTTACATTGGTCCATTCCTGATCTCTGATATCATTAATCCTGTTTCTGTTTGCCTTCAGCTTCCCAGACACATGAAAATTCACAATACTTTCCATGTTTCTCAGATTAAACCGGTCCAGTCCAGCCATCTGTGCCCGCTATCCAACTACCCTCCACCCCCCCGAGTCATCGACGGTCAGCCGACTTATACAGTACGGAGGTTGCTGGACGTTAAGTGCCGGGGTCGTGGCCTCCAGTATCTGGTGGACTAGGAGGGATATGGCCACGAAGAGAGATCTTGGGTGCCTCGTTCTGCCATTCTGGACCCCTCTATGGTGAGGAAGTTCCACCGCAGACACCCAGACAACCCTGGTAGGTCGCTGGGAGGCTCCCGTTAAGGGGGGGTACTGTCATGACCCTCCCCTCCTGGTTGGCTCTGCCAGGTGTGTGTGTGTGTGCAGCAGAGCTGAACTAGTTTCCTGCAAGCCCAGCTGTGAGTCGTCAGCTGGCACACCTGATCGTCATCCTGATCATCTGTGCTGCTGGATTTTAGCAGGCTCCAGGCAGCACAGGGTTGCCAGATCGCCTTCAGTCCTTCCATGAGCCTCCCCTGCGATCATTTTCCCGCAAGCTCTGGCCAAGCTCTCCCAGCCTTTGGCAACCTTATACCTTGCACATTCCATCTTGTGACTCTGAATAAAGACTCTGTTAAATTTTACCATCGGCATCCTGCGTTTGAGTCCAGCACCCCCACTCCGCGACATGATACTTGAAGTAAAAAGCACTGTGTTCAGTTAGATATAAAAGAACTGTATAAGTACCAGTTCATGTACCATTTTAGTTCAAGTTGTCAGTCTTTGTGCATTCAAATGTTGCTCAGTTTGTCAAATTCCATTCAATATGGACTGAGTGAGTCCAATCAGCAGGAAAACACTCAGTAAGCCCAGAGAGAGAATGACTGATTAAATGTAAACTCTTGTTAGAGTTCCTTGGGCCCGAAAAGAGAGAAAAACCATAACATTGCCATAACAACAGACAACTGAATATATCTTTCCCTTTTAAATAATTTTCTTACCTGTGTCATTTGTTGAAGTCATTGATTTGTGAGATTCAAAACAGACATACATTTCATCCATTGTCTGTAAGGATGTGAATTTCTTCAAAACTCAGCTCTGCAGCACAGAACTGTGAATTTTCAAAGTATCACTCATGTCAGTTTCTAATTTTTTGAGTTCAGAGGAAGTCAGATATTTAAAATATCATTTACACAGTAATAATGTACCATTGAAGATCATTTAAGGCTGCCTCTACATAGTAGTTGCGTGTATTCTGATTCCAAAAGAGATCAGAAACCTTATTTTGTTGATTTGAAGTGAAAACTTTATATTCAGGGTTCAAACTTTTAATTTTTAGACATCTCTTATATTCCAAAATGATAGCATTTAATGACTGTACTCCAGCATATGAAAATATTTCAGTGAAATGCTATCAAAACATATCCAGAATATCTTCGGCCTATATTCAGAAACTCACTTTAGAGTATATTTAGTTCAGTTTTAGAATCATTTCAGCAGAAAAACTTGCTGACAACCTGACAGCTGCCTGACTGTCCAGATAGTTAAAAATATGTAGCTGATAATCCACGATGTCCAGTGATTGCTGTCTCTGTCCTTACATTTGATGACAGATTCATTATAAAATTATGCTGAAAGCATTAAATACATAACATTGCATACATCAAACTAAGATTTCAGTGCTAATTAATCAGTGTAGATGAATATGCTCCAGTATCAGGTTTGATATTAACTGTATGGATGAGGAATTGAAACAGAAACAATCAGCTGTTCAGGACACAGCAGGAGGGGAGGAATCAGAGAAAAATTTTGGGTTTGTTGAAGAAAATCTGCCAGCACACAGGTTAGGTTCAGAGTCTGTTATGGCATTAACTGTCTCAGAGTTTAAGTTAGCTCTCTTTCTGGAACAGAAAACTAAGAGTTTCCATCATCTCAGTGTTACCAAACTCTGCAACATGATCTGTAAGAGACTGAGCTGGTTAGGGATAAAGAACACAATGTAGTTTTTGAAACAGATGGGTTTCATTTTACCAAAAAAATGAAAAAACAACTGCATCAAGAGTCAAATTATAGTTCTGGGCCCATAAAAGAGGTCAATAAACAGAATTAAATGCAAGTTATTGGTATTACAACTTATTAGTATTAAAACACATACTGTATTTTCAGTAAGTGCCAAATAAATACAAGTATGATATATGAAATTAAAGATTACATGTCATCAGTAATACATCTGAGTGGATCTGCAATGTGTAGAAAAAAGATAATGTCAGTGTGTTGCTTAAAAGTTCTTGGAAGGAGTTATCTACTCTACAGTTGTTTGACTGCAAGAGGAAACCAATATTGAAAGGCCATAATATTCAGGGCAGCACTGTCTTAAAAAGACCGATCTGTAGTGTAAATATAACTGTAGGAACACTTCTAAAAACAATTACCCATGAATAAAGTTCATCCCTGCAACCACAAAGGGGAATTAAAACTCTATCATTCCAAAAAATAAAAAGCAGTATAAAAATATGTTCCCAGTCGCGTCACCTGCCTTCCCTGACCCTAATTTGAGATGAATTAATATGAGGTTTAATTCTATTTTGAATCATAGATGTTGTATCCCACAGACCAGGGTTCTCAAACCTGTGGTTCTCTAGCCTATCTCCAGTGGATCCCTATGGCTTTGACAGAAACCTGGACAACCATGAAAATTAACAATGGATATTTTTAAATTATTTTTATTCAGCTTGGTTGTATTTGGTTTTTTCTTACAACTATGCAAAAATCTTGGAAAAAAAATACCTCAATCACTGTGATTGACATGGTTGTATTTACATAAACAGTTAGCTTTGAGTCTCCAGAGCCATGGTATGCAAATAAAAAAATATATTGAGGAAAATACAGAATATAACATATGATAGAGAATGCTCATCTGAGGCTGGACTTTTAGTCAAAATTAAATTGAAACACACACACACACACACACATATATATATATATATATATATATATATATATACACACACAGTGGGGCAAAAAAGTATTTAGTTAGCCACCAATTGTGCAAGTTCTCCCACTTAAAAAGATGAGAGAGGCCTGTAATTTTCATCATAGGTACACTTCAACTATGAGAGACAAAATGAGAAAAAAAATCCAGGAAATCACATTATCGGATTTTTAAAGAATTTATTTGCAAATTATGGTGGAAAATAAGTATTTGGTCAATAACAAAAGTTCATCTCAATACTTTGTTATATACCCTTTGCTGGCAATGATAGAAGTCAAACGTTTTCTGTAAGTCTTCACAAGGTTTTCACACACTGTTGCTGGTATTGTGGCCCATTCCTCCATGCAGATCTCCTCTAGAGCAGTGATGTTTTGGGGCTGTCGCAGGGCAACACGGACTTACAAGCTTTAGGCAATCCTTGCCAAAGTGGTTTAAAACGTCTTGATGCACGTCAGTATG
>VUQH01081607.1:0-15817 GCA_015106775.1 Etroplus canarensis | reverse complement strand
CTGTAATACAGTCCATGTGGATACACACACACACACACACACACACACACACACACACACACACACACACACACACACACACAACAACAACAACAACAACAACACAGATTTCTCAAACCGACCTCTTTCTCTAGCAGAGATAATCGGCCGTTTCTTCTCCACCTCCTCCATTCTCTGCCAGCCTCTTTCTCCTCTGTTTTCTGTTCTTCTTATTCGGGTCCGCTGTTACTTAAGACACATCCTTTTCTCACTCCTTTTCTTGTGTGCCGCTCTTCAGGTAAGCCTCCAGGCTGAATTATTCATTATCATGAGGTGAAGAAATCCTATCTTGACCAAGGCTCTGATATGCACAAACTTATTCTCCACCTTCCTTTCTCAAAAGTACCTCAGGAAAAAATATTTATTACCGAACTGACACAAAAAGTCAATGCTTGGCATATAAATCAAAAAGAAAGGTGCTCTACTGAAACAGAATCTCAAAGTAATGTATACCAATCATGTTGGTAACATGTAATGTAGTTATTTGTAATACTATTCCACGGGATTTGGTTACTATACAGCAGTATGTTTCTGGAACAGTGTATGTATACTTAAATAAGAGCATCTCAGTACACATGCAATTAAAATGTACTTACCATGGTATTCTGCTGCAAACTGCTATCTGAGCATTAAACATTAACCAGCTTTTTATATTATTGTATTCATAAGTATATTCATTTCAACAGAGGTACTTATACTGTAGTTAAGTACATGTACCATTTCTTTTATACATACATATTTAATACACTGTACACAAATTTCAGGAGTAAAAGGAGACTGGCTGCACTTGTGGTTCTTCTTATCACACGAGAAACTGTACGTGTCACGGTTTTTCCGTGCGAGGAGAGTGTGGTGTGGACCCAGATGCAGGACCGCTGAGACGACGGAGGTTCAGAGGCTTTATTTAAACAAAAACACAAAGGAAGCGAAACCATGGGAAGCTGCTGGAAACATGAGGGGAAAGCACTCGGGAAACCAGTACGACACGACGGCGACATACACAGAAGACGAGACTTAAATACAGAGACTAACCAATGGACACACGACAGGTGGACAGGGCGGGGGAGACCAAACAGGGACAACCAATGGAGGGAAGACGAGAGGACAGGGGCGTAACTAAGGCGCACGAGACAGGGGGAGCAAAGCAGAGACGAGACAGGTAACCAAATCCAGACATGACCTGACACGGACAGAGACGAAGACCACTAACAAAGGACACAGGCAAGGCATGGGGGGAAAAAGGAACAAACGGAACTCAAAAACAGGACACAAAACCCTAACTAAGGGGCGGACCATGACAGTACGAAAACATTTGAAAAACCTTAGTGGCCCTCTGCAGCACTGATATTATATTTTTAATGACTCCTCATCTTCACAAAGGACAAAAACCACAGTAAGAAAACAGTGAAAATATGGGCGCATTAAATTTTAGAAGTAGGGTTTTAGCAGTCAAGAATAAAGAAAATAAAACCCACCAACAAACAGATAGGAGTGAATCTGCATGTGGCCAAAGAACACTGTTGTTTGGTGAGATTGTGTCCTAAAATTAGACTCTCTTCATCATCAAAAGTTTTGAGGATCTTTTCTGAGCGCTCTTTCTGCTGTTATTTTGAGCCTTTAAGGCTATTTACTGAAATCATTTATGCATAATTACCTAAGATTTTAAATGCAGGATTTTTATTCACAATAAAGTATTTTTATGTTGTTAAATTGCTGTCTTTACTTAAGCAAATTCTAATACTTTTCCACATGTGTAAAGATTTCAGGAAGCAGTATTTCTGGTGTGGTCCTGGGTTCTGGTGTTGAGTTATGGATTCCGGATTTGATTTTTTTTTTCATTCATCCAGTCAATCATCCAGGTCTTTCTAATGTTCTTCTTTTCTAATTTCCCCAAAGTATCTCCGTTTTGCCTCCCTCTCCATGTTTTCCTCATTTCAGGGTCACTGAGGGATTGGAGCCTATCCCAGCTTCCATAGGACTAAAGGCAGGATAGGCTCCAGTCTATCCCAAAACCATGTCTATATTTTATGTTTCACCCATGAAACACAAAAAAACATGAAATTAAGACTGAAAGTGTAATTGTATTCATTTTTTGGTCAGTTTATCTATTTGTTTCCTGCTTTACTTGTGTTATTGTTTCCTGTTTTGATTTTACCTTCTTGGTTTGTTTCCATCCTTGGTGATTGTCTGTCCTGCACCTTTGTGTCTTTTCTTCTAATAAGTCCTAAGTTTATATGTAGTCCTGCGTTTCCCCCTGTCTTTGTTAGTATGTTGTGCTCTCTCGCTCATGCTCTCTGCATTTGCCTGATGTTTTGTTCTGCTTTCTGAGTTAGTTTTTGGACTTCCAACTTTATTGAATTTCCTTTTTCTTTTATCCCTTTTTATCCAATAAAAAGCTTGTCTTTTGCTCATTTTGTCTTGCCTTGAATCCTGAATTTAAGTCTGCAGGGCTGCACCCTGGCAATTCCTCTAGGTTAAAAAATTCTGGAATGCACAGAGAGCCACAACATAGCGAAGATATTACAGTAATATTTATATCTGCTAAATTAAAGGTCGTGTCAGTGCACAGGGGGAAAATTGAATTTTAGTCACAATTTCTTTATTCCACAGCAGGCCACTTTGCTAAATTAGCACCCACACACCATCTGAAAAGTGTCAGCTGTGGCAAAAAAAGTTCTGAGGAGGATTATTTTTTGGCAAACACTAAAAGCTCTGCAAGTTATGACCCTATACACTTTCTCTATCCCTGAAGAGGTAACTAAAGCCTGCAGAGCAGAGCCATGACCAAGAAGAACCCCAAACTGGTTAAATATTAAGCTCTTGTGACTGAGTGGTCACAGGTGCAGTAACAAGATACTGCTTGTCAGAGGGACATGAACTCCCAGAATGACTGAAGACTGACAGGAAGCAACCAGTGTTTCAGGTTTCACAGGTAAACACGGAGACAATGCAGCACGCAGGGATCAAAGACGTTACTTCTTGTTGTTGAGATGTCTCATAAAGTAATTAGTTAGATGGAGAAATACACTTTTTATTGCCTCCTCCAGACTCTTTCACTGGACTTATTCACAGATCTAAATGGTAGATTCCAAAGCCAAGAATCAAGGAGGAAATTAGATATAGTAAGAAATGGTGCCACTGCATGGCACTTGGTGCTTTCTACTTTTACTCCCGAACCTTGACTGCTATATGCCACACTTGTTTTTACTTGCAAACATGTTTTCCACACACCTACTCATTCTGAATCATTCCTTCATTTTAAATGGTTGATAAAATCTCCCAGGTTTGTTCTATTTGACAAACTTTGTCATCATGCTTGGAAACATTTCGCAAATTCAAGTGAGCTTACATGTTCAAAATTTGTACTCAAATTAAAATAGCCAGAATTGAGAAAATACACGTAAAAGTGCATGATTTCTTACCACCGCCTGTTTTTAGATATTTCTAGACCCAGTTCTTCTTCTATT
The DNA here is from genome assembly GCA_015106775.1 of Etroplus canarensis. NCBI lineage: Eukaryota > Metazoa > Chordata > Actinopteri > Cichliformes > Cichlidae > Etroplus > Etroplus canarensis. Next base: position 12,311 of record VUQH01081607.1, on the reverse strand, counting down.
CTTCTTTCTCTCTTCTGCGCCTGCTTTCGGCTGCTCCCATTAGGAGTTGCCACATCATCTGCCTCCATCTCACCCTATCCCTTGCAACCTCTTCCCTCTGCATGTGCTCCCTCACTGCATTCATGAACCTTCTCTGTAGTCTTCCTCTTCTCATCCTGCCTGGCAGCTACATTTTCAACATCCTTTGTCCAATATGTGCACTATCCCTCCTCTGAACATGTTCAAACCATCTCAGCCTCTATGACTGTCTTCAGATTTCTCAACCTAAGCTACCGTTTTCTTCTTCTATTAAACGTTCCAAAATAAAGCTGCTAATTTAAGATATGTACTGTACTGCTTTGGTGTGATTACAAACCATTTTTGTTCTCTGCAGTTTAGTTGTAAGATCCTGCACACTTGCACAGGTATTTTGCTTATGTATTAGTGTTTCTTATATATTTTAGTTACAGTGTTACTTTCACTGTACTAATCATACAGTTTATTTATAGATTAACTGTAACTTTGCTTTCATGACTAAATCAAGAAACTGATTTTAAGGGCCTGCCTTTTCTGTTTCAGTTCAGTGTGAGCTGCGACATTGTTTTTGTGAAGCCCAGTCTCATTTTATTGTTTAATCTTCTCTTAGTGCATTTTAATAAATTTTTCTCTGATTTTGATTTTAAAATTCTTAATTTTGCTCCCAGAGTTTTCATTTTATTTCTGTCATCTATTAACATTGTTATACCCATCTTTTGCCCCTTATTTTACAAACACCATTTCCAGAGAAGAAGAGGTATTTTTTAGAATGCAGTAAAAACAACAGTCTGTGGTATGTTAATTCACGTGAACCTTCATTTAACTGACAAAAGTACAAGAAAATTATTTTAAATGGTTTTACTTAACAGCTTAATTGTATTCTGTAAATATACACACATTTAGAATTTAATGGCTGCAACACACTCTGTAAAAGTTGGGACATTACCTCCCTTTAAGGCAACAGTTTTTAATCATTTTGGAAATGAGGATCCTACCTCTTTCTACCCAGATACTTGCTCTGGACAGCATTACTTTGGTCTCCAGTGACACTGTGAGGAAACTTGGGCGTTATGTTGACCAGGATATATCCTTTAACGCTCACATTAAACAAATATGTAGGATTGCCTTTTTTCACCTCTGTAATATCACCAAAATTAGAAACATCATGTCTCGGAGTGATGCTAAAAAACTAGTTCATGCATTTATTACTTCTAGGCTTGATTATTGTAATTCATTGCTATCTGGCTGTTCTAAAAGCTCCCTAAAAAGCCATCAGTTGATCCAAAATGCTGCAGCAAGAGTCCTGACAGGGACTAGAAAGAGACATTATATTTCCCCTATATTGGCTTCTCTTCATTGGCTCCCTGTTAAATCTAGAATAGAATTTAATCCACAAGAACCCAGACCCATTTTTCCTTACAGGAAAATTATGGGAGATAGACAACAGACCAACAGGCCCACACAGCTGTAAAAAATGTAAAGTGCTTGTTACATGCTTGTCACCATGGGTTCCTATGGGTTAAAATCCTTCTACTCATTTACAAAGTGTTGAATAATCAGGCCCCATCCTATCTTAACCATAGTACCGCCAGCTATACAACCAGCTAGATGACCGGCAGTGAACGAAAACACCGGAAGTGATCAATATATAGGTGACTGGCAGCACATGAAACTTATCTGGGATATCAATATATTGAGGTCCTGCAATACTCGGGTTAAAGACCCGATTGTACCATATTTTCCACTTAGAGCACTTGGCTCTCAGTATAGGCCTACTTGTGGTTCCTAAAGTTTTTAAAAGTAGAATGGGAGGCAGAGCCTTCAGCTATCAGGCTCTCTCCTGTGTAACCAGCTCCCAGTTTGTATTCAGAAAGCAGACACCCTCTCTACTTTCAAGATTAGACTTAAAACTTTCCTCTTTGATGAAACTCATATTTAGGGCTTAGTTATGCTGCAATAGGTTTAGGCTGCTGGGGGGGCTTTTTATGATGTCCTGGGCATTTCTAACCCATCCACCTCTTTTCACTCCCCATGCATTTATTTGCTACTGTTGCATGTCATTAAATTTGGTCTTTTCTCTCCCATAGTCTGTGTCTCTCTTTGCTCTCCTTTCTCTCTTCTCTTTCCCCTCACCCCCAACCAGTCGAGGCAGATTGCTGCCCCTCCTTGAGCCTGGTTCTTCCTGTTAAAAAGTCTGTGGTCTGTGGTCATTGTCTGATTTTCTGAAAATGAGCTGAAATGTGGACTCATCTGACTACAGGACATGGTTCCACAGTCTTTCACTCCATCTGACACGAGCTCAGGCCCAGAAAACTTGGTGATGTTTCTGCGGGGAGTTGATGGCTGTCTACCTTCCTTGCATAATAGTCTCAAGTTGCATTTCTGGATTGCAGTGACAGACTGTGACTGACAATGATTTTCTGAAGTACTCTTAAGCCCAGGTGGCTATTTTAATTTTATTTACAGTAGCATGATAGCAGTGTCAGCCAAGGACTTGAATATCGGCCGTATTCAACAGAGGTTTCTGACCTTGCAGTTTATACACTGAGATGGCTTTGAATTCTCTGAAACTTTTTACGCTGTGCACTGTAGATAGTGAAGGACCTAAATTCTCTGTAATCTTGATAAGAAATGTTACTTTTGAGCTGACTAACAATTTTCTCACAAATTATGGCACAAAGCACTGAACCACAACTCATCCTTGTTTGCAAAGACTGAGCTTCTAATGGATGCTACTTTTATACCCAATCATGATACATCATCTGCTTCCAATCAGCCTGCTTAATGTGGAGTCTTTAAAACTGGTGTTACTTGGGTATTCTTTGCAATTTTCACTCTTGTTTTCACTCTGTCCCAACTTTTGATGAGTGTGTTGCAGCCATCAAATTCTAAATGTCTGTATATTTACAAAAAACAAGTTGGTAAGTAAAACCATTGAAAATCTTTTGGTTGTACTCTTTTGAGTTAGGTAAAGGTTCACATTAAAACTTTCTGGAAAAGGAGTGTGTAGGTTTAGTGTACACTCCCCTCAGGGGTTCTGATAAATCTATTTTTAATAAATTTACTTATTTAAAGGCCTTTTATTATGTTTTTTAAATCTGGCTTTATTTTTACTTGCAGTTAAATTTTATTCTTTAATTCTGTTACACCTGCTTTTAACTTGCCTAATACTTACTCTGTTTTCTTTTCAGTCCATCTGCATCAACTGCAAAATACTTCGGTTCAGCTCCATTTTGACCTCTCATGCTTTGTGATTATTGTGGAAGTGATATGAAGAAGTGATATATTATTCAGAATCCAAATGATCTCATTTGCTGCTTTTGTTAACATAAAAGGCTGTTTGTAAAACCTTCAGTTCCAATAAACTGACCAAAATGCAGGAAAGAGCTGTGTTTTTTAAATGCTTGGTGAGTGTAATGAGTCGACAACTATTATTCAAACCCTGTGTTTCTGACATATTTTTATAGCACACCATTAGAGAGTGATAACAGCTTCAGTCATTGTACAGTCTTTACTAGCTAAACATAATTTAAGAATTAAAACATAGCTTTATACTTTAAATATGCTGGTACAATTCAGTACAAAAATAAAGGCAGAGAAATGCTTCCATACACAAACACCATCATGTCATCAGTCACATACTGCCACTCAGAAACAGAAAAATCCTGGGTGAAACAGTTTGGCATAGTATCCACCTATATAACAAAGAAGAAATTAGAAATACTGTACGATAATTTCTTACTTTTGCCTTTTACACCAGGACCACAGTGACGGCTGAGCTGGGAGTATCCATGAAAGCTGGACAGCCACTAGATGGTGCTTTGGATCCACGGGAGAAGCCCAAAAATATCAGAATACTTTTAGATGCTTGAGCAACACTTCTGATTTGTATGAATTTGTTTTGATCGCATTTTGGCACAGAAATACAAATGTCTTTACTGACATCCAAGTTATTCATACTAAAATCTCATTTGCAAAAGAAGAAGGTAGTCCATATGTTGCAGAGCCATGATACCAGGACTTGAAATGATGCACAAAGGAAGAACATCCCAGTTTTTCTTTGGATATCCTTTCGTGGCCACAGCTCGTATCCACACAAATTGTCCAGAGCAAACTGTCTTTATAATTCTGATATACTGATACTATCTCTTTTTCTCATATACACACATAAACAAGAACGCAACTCACATTCACTCAGTTCTTGACTTGTTTTCTGCTTGTGAAGCCAGCATGTGCTATGATTTATCCCCTTGGAGAACCTGAATTAAAGACAAAAATCTATTAAAAGAGAGCTTATATAAACCATTTTTGTGTGTATTTGAGTGAGTAGTACATGTATGCATGTGTGTTTGCAGTTTGATTGGAATACATGTGTGTCTAGTTCAAACCCTGCATTAGTGATGCTTACCTACCTGGTTGCGAACTTTGTGGGATTTCTGCATCAGCACTCTCCACTGGTCGTACAGCTTCATGGACATGCTGCTGCAGCCGTAGGCATGTTTCCGTACCCAACCGAAGAACTGCTTCAGCTCCCGGCGCAAGGTGGAATTGGAATCTCCACTAGACTTTGAGTCGCAGGACCCCGACATCATTCGCTCTGCAGGAGTGAGAAGAAGGGAGGGAGGGAAGAAGAGCAACAGGGGGAGAATAAGTTTGACCACTCTCATTTTTCAGGTTGTATGTTTTGTATTTTTCACATTTTTTGTTTATTTGCATGTTTATTTGTCTGTTTCTAACTTTTTAGCTATAGACAGATAAACAGATTTTTTTCTTTTTTCCCATTTTTTTTTTATATTTTTGTGCATGCAAAGTCCTTTGAATATTTACAGGTGATACTGGGCTATAATAAATATAATGTCCTTGACTTGACTTCACTGGTTTTGATAATTAAGGCCAGAAAAAATAAAAAGCGCTAATACAACTTCATGTCATTTTTTTTGGATTTCTGTAAAGTTTAGGACAAACCAACTTCTTTGGCACTCAGATAGCTAATAAAGCAGGTGTAACTCATTTGTAACATAAATTTTAATCAGTTTAAAGAATAAAAATCTGCAAAAAATTGTGCTGTGATTTGACATGGTCTTAACAGATTTTATAGCAATCATGACATCACACATTAGATCCAAGTGTTTATGTTCTTAGATAAAGGGAACCGAAACATAATTTTCCCACAGATTTCTATATAACCAACATATTTTTGAAACCAAAAGAGTTGTCCTCCAGAGTTACTATAATTTTGTATTTTCTAATTAGTTTTTTATTTTTATTTCATTTTGAGTTTTTTTTTTAAATTCCGTTTAGTTTTAGTTAGTTTCCAGAGTGGGTTTGCTCATTTAGTTTTTATTGTTTGAAAATGTTTAGTTTCAGTTTAGTTTTTATTAGTTTCAGTGTTAGTTTTAGTTTTCTTTATTATTATAGTATGGATGATATTTGTCAGGGTAAGATTTCAGATGTTTAGATCAGCCTCAATAAACAGATGCACCAAAGCCTCAGGCCAAGGCCGTCTGACCAAATTTAACCCAACTGACAAAGACTAGGACCAAGGATATTTCAGGTACATTTTTATTTTATTTTAGTTAGTTTCCTAAGCCTACAATGTTGTTTTAGTTAGTTTTGATTTTTCCCCAAAGGTCTAGTTTTTATTTTTATTTGTTAGCTAAAATTTTTTTCATTTCTGTCTTATTTTGTTATGACTGTTGATGTCATTGTCTTTTTTCATCATTTGCAAATGTCTGCCCTGGCCTGTTTAGTTTTTTTATTAGTTTCTAACTTACCACCCCTGTTCAATTATTTTCACCTTTTTAGTTGTATGTTTTCATAGTCACCCCTGTGTTCTTTGCATAGGTCTTTGTGCCCTTTTAGTTTTGCATTGTTTACTTTCTGGACTTTTATTCTAGCAGCATTATGCAGCACCTTCTGTTTTACAGTAAGTGTCTCTAAAAGCTCTTTTTGGGTTCTTACCCCTGTGATTCAGATAAGCCAGCCAAGCTGGTAAATAGCTGGTAAAGCTAATTCTCCGTTCTATTAGTACAGGAAAAAAATCTCTCAAGAAGATGGCTTATTTTAAAAAAGGCTTAATCAAACCTCAAATGATTAAAGAAAAAATGAAGAAAATGTGGGTCTCATTGAGCATATTCCCCATACAGGATACTGTGTATGCAACAAAGTTCTTCTGCTTTTGTTGTTTTGGGTATTAGTATCTCAAATGTTTCCACAGTTTGAATCTTGAGGTTATACAATAAAAAAAACACAGAGGCAGAGTTTTCACTTGGCTCATATTTGGGTCTGTAAGTTTAAAGGAGTTCTACTAGCACACTGAAATAAGCAAGTAATGCACTAGAACCTTAAAAATATGCAGTGCAGGACTGGAGCAAATGTAATTTGCTACATTCCAGAATTGCAGGTAAAGAAAGACAGACAAGCTGCTGAAAAGACTAGGAGGAGAGAAAGTAAGACAGAAATGAGAACTGAATTCTCTAAGTAACCAAGACAGCCTGTTCCCCCGCTCTTCTCTCTGATTTGTGCTTTTTCAGCTCACTCTTGCAGAAGCCCTTGCAGAAAAAAGTCGAGTTTTTATGAGCAGGGTTTTGTTTTCATAGTTGTGGTCTTTATTCCGATCAGTTATGATAACATTTTGCACAGCAGTTATGTCTGGGGAAGAAACAACCACAAATGCTCACTACTTTGTGACACTCAGCCATTTTTTTTTGGTACTGAAATGATTTATTTTGCAATCTAATGCAAGCAAAACATTATCAAAATCAGGTTTGATATTGTAATGTCAAGTTGGACAAAGATTAGATTTGGTTTTGGCCATTCTTTTTATTGTGTTTGATTGGATTTGTCTGCCACAAATAAAACTGCCAATGCTATGAAAAACAGCTTAGAAGATTGACCAAGAAGTGTAAAACAGTACTACTGAGACAATGAGGCTCCCGGTGTTCAGCAGCAGGAGAGAACTGCAGGATATGAGGACTATTATGTGTTTAAAAGGCTCTTAAAAACTTTTGTGAAGAACAAATAATGACTTCTGAGTGGACTTCTGACTGTGACTGTGACTGTGTGTGCTCACCACTGTGGGGCGTGGAAGCAGCAGTCGGGTGGCTCCATTCACTCCAGATGCCAGCTTTGCGAGAGCCATAGATGCCCACAGGATTACAGCGAACCTGGAGAAAATAAAACATTAGTAACTCTGAAGCCTACTCTGAAGTGCATAATCATACACGTGGAGACATATTCATCATACCTGAACAAAATATACTGTTCCAGGTCTCAGTCCAGCCAGTCTACAAGAGGTCTGATTCCCAACATCATCCATCACCTACACGACAAAGCAAAGACACAAACACAGAAATGTTGAGTGCTGGAGGTCTGACCACAGTATTAAATACCAATGGGCAAAAACTAAAACACAGGACTGAATCAAGATGCAGAAAACACAACCGCAAACTATGTACAGACCTAAACATGCATGAACCTCACATTGTTTGGTGGCTGCTGATCAGCATGTTTATGAAACTATTTTAATGTAACTGTGCCTGCTGGGTAAAATCTGTTCTCTATTATTTATTACAGAGCTGGATATGCTGGGACACACACACAGCAGCGCTTACAGGTACTCATACAAACAGACAGTATAAATGAAGACAGGCAAAAGGAGAAGAAGAAAGGCACACATGCTGCAATTAATAATCTTGTCTAATAATCCTCACTTTCTCTCTGGCATCAGCATGTAAACACTTGTTAAAAAAGACTCAAACAAAAAACAGAACATGGAAATTACTGGCATCAGAAGGTTAATGATGTGATGTGAGGAAGCCAGAGAGGCAGAGGTTACAGCTGAGCGTCTCACGACATATTGAAGACATTAACAGCTGAGATGTATCCCTCCATTCCTCAGCATGACCTCATGATTAGGGCTGGTTCAGAGGGAAATGGTGCTTTGTTTTCACCATAAACCCTTAAAACCACTCTGGGTTAAGTCTGCAACTCTCCTCCTTCGAAACCATATCATCCCTCCTCCGCCTCTCCACTCCCCGCCTTTTCTTTTTCCACTTTGCGAGTGAAGACTTGCTTATATTACTCTGTGTAATTCCCCCTTAATTACAGGAGAATCTTCACTTCTACCCAGAAGAAAATGATTTCTGGGAAACACCATCTGTGTGGCTTAAGGATTTACATTGTGTTTTTCATTCATTACAGGCTAGTATGGAGGTACACATACAGTGGCTTTGGGTTCTGTTTTCTTCCCAATCACAACCTAGCTTCTAAATTTATGACTAATGAAAAATTTTGACCAGCCCAACTATTAACTCATCTGGCAGAGAAAGCCTCAATCAGACCACATCAGAGGTGATTACAGCGCTAGGATGAGAAACAGCTGGGACAGTGCTGCAGTTATACAGAAAGAGACAAAGAGAACAGATTTACATCCCTATAACCATGTGTCCTTGTCCTTTACCTTCCAGTCTTGGCTGTCCTCCAGCCTGTAGCGGATTTGGTATTTGGCTTGAAACAGGAAGTCTTTGAGAGCAGGTGGGGCCTCCCAGCGAACACTCAGCTGGTCCTCCAACTGCCCCACACGACTGACGGTCACACCTGAAGGAGGGTCTGTGGTCACTGGAGGAGCAGGAAAAGGAGCAGGTTATTAAGTATCACATCTAGAACTGTGCTCCAACTTTTCAGACACAAATGTTTGCCAGTTTATGTCATATGTGATCATAAATTAAATATATTTAGGCCTTGTAGGGCCGGTTCAACAGATGAATAATGTCTCAAAGAACTTTTACCCAAAAAATAACCTCTGATGTTTTCAGGTACTGAGTGCTGATCAGTGACATCTTTCACTGTGTTGCGGACACAGTTTGTCTCGTGACATTTAGCCTGTACTTGATAGTCACAAGTGCAGGAAGAAAGAATGTCCGTCAGAATCAAAGCATCGATGTAATGACAATATTATTTTGTTTGTGTCTTAACCACCAGGTTACCAGATGTTCTTGAGAGATTTTGGAATCCTCACATTTGATTCACAGCTGTAAGATGCTGCCTGGGTAATTACTACACACGAATATATGCTGCAAAAGAAAATAATACATGCAAAAGTATAGACAAATGAGTCTAATATAAAGGGGTATTCAAAGAATTGACATTTAAATTTATTTAACTTGCATGCAAAAACCTGTTAAATTTTTTCTCATTTATTTAGCTCTTTAGCCCATACAGTAAATACTCAGTCAGTCTGTTGTTTGAAGCAGGGAAAATAGTCTATTGATTTTTATTAAAGCTGTTTTACTAAAACCATGTCTGCCATGGATGACTAGATTTTGATTTGCACATTGAGTCTGAATTGAAACATGAAAGTTGCAAACATTAAAAAAAAAACTTATTACAACAACAAAACTCTTTGCTTAGGGTTTTTTTTTTGACCGCCTTATGTTCTGGGATCAAGGAATCCATTCAGATTCAATTTTAAGCAGTAGGAGTGATGTCTTTATGTGTAGCAACACATTGAAGGATTGTTCAGTGTTGGCGGCGGTTTGAGGTCTCTGGGCGCCTTTTAGTTTTGAAGAGTTGACTTGTGTGAGCTGGAAGAGGCTTGTTCATCTGACAACAATTATCTTTTCGACAAACAAACATGTGGGGACTGAGCATTATTTTAACTTTACTCGTATTTTGTTTTTAGGGATTTTGAGATGACTTCAATATCAACTTCATTTCTTTTTTCAGAGTGTCCTCATTGAATAACTAGTAAACAAACAAGCCAACCAGAGGGAAGAAGAAGAAGAAGAAGAAGTAGAAGAAGAAAAAGAAGAAGAAGATGGGAAAGATTGAGTGCAGGAAACAACTGGAGTTGACACAAGTGTTTTTTTCCTGCTCGCCAGGCATTTCAAAAAGTAAACCCACAGTTGCGTGCACTAATGATTTTAAAAACAAAATGGAGGAATGAGAATGTGTATATGGTTAACATCTTAGTATAGTGGAGACCCTAAATGCTCAATACAATAACAGCAGCTGACATCTGCAGCCAGATGGGCAATGATAAACACAACATAAGAAATTTCTGTGTTAAATGACAATGAAGTACTGGAAGCTCGATTTGCCAGCTGTTGTTTTAAAACATACCTTCTGTACTCTGCAACAACAGGTTATCACTTTAAATATTTTTATGTTGCTGTTCTGTATAGCTATAAGCTTCACAGTATTTTACTGGCAGCTTTTTGGAAGCCATTACACTGTTATTATTATGCTTCTACTATAATCTCCAAGAACAGCTTACTACTGTAAAATATAACCACATGTTCTCACCTATATACTCTGAATTCAGTTTTCTGCCTGTTTTGTGGTAATTCTCCTAATCCACAGTTACAGGAACGGTGCAGTATGATGACCCCAATGAAGGCAGCAAGACAAAATGTGTTGATCAGACAATGAAGTTGTTCTCCTACAAGTGTTGCTGGAGCGTTAAAGCTTTCAGATGTTGTTACTCTTCTCTATGCACCTTGGAAGTTGGGCCAGAAACTTTTTCTACAGTAGTTTCTTCTGAGATGCACTAACCATAGAAGAACAACATTACAACAACATTATCTAGTCCTTAATGATGTCCAAGGAGCATCTGCCTTTAGTAGCTTAATCCCACTGAGGCATTAAGGGCCACCTTATTCTTTGAACATGATGTGTGAACTATGAACCTATACATCACCTAATGCAGTTCCAATTTTATACCAGAAAGTGCTTTAAAATAAGTGCAGTGCAATAACTATAACTATAACCAGCATAGGATGACCCTGATGAGGGCCCCTAGCCAAAATGCCTACAGCTGTTCCTGAAGCTTTATACTCTTCACACTTTATGTTCTTCTCCATGCACCTTGAAAGTAGGTAAAGTTGTTTCAGAAACCTCAACAATGGTGCTGTATTCAACATTTTCCCAGCCACTCTGCAGAAGAACACTGGACAGACATGATCAATCACTACAGGAATCTTAATCATGGTGGCCCATTCTAGGTGGACACTGGAAACCACATCAAACATCCACAACAGCCAAAGCCTAAATGCAGCATAATGGAAACAACCATCAAATATGTCTAAAATAGTGATTTGAATCTAACATTTACATTGCCATAAATCTGTGCTTGGTATAAAAAAAAAGAAAAGAAAAGAAAAAAAAGATAATATATTATACTGTAAAAAAGTGCAGTGGCTCGCTTTCAATATTTTTCTCAAAGGCATCAGCATTTACAGGATTCATCTGTATTCACAAAACATAAGTGCTGTAATCTTACAGCACTTTAGTAACATATATATTGATATAACTTATGTCATGCATGAAAGCTGAGAACAACTCTAGAAGCAATAAACCAACATTAGTTATGCCTTATTTCATTATCTTAGAATGGCAGTTTTTTCTTTCAGTGACAGATAAATAATAATTGGGGACATAATGGTATTTATTCTCAAATAACAGCAAGTGTTATCATCAGCATTATATGCATTTGGCAATAAAAGTCAATGAGACATGACAAATTACCGATGAATCATTGTTAACATATGTCTTTCCTCATCACGGCATCATTTCAGAGTCAGACAGCAATGCAAGTTTCCTCTAGTCTCTGAGCTCTGAGGGTTCCCTGTGACTGAGGAATGCAGAGCAAACTGTAGGTGTTTCCGCCTCGCCTTCATAACTGATTGGACATGACCAGAGACTCCAGTGACTCACAGCAGCTCCACACAGGTGTGGTTGCTTTATTTTATGACCTGCTGCTGCTGTTGTGGAAACTGCTTGAATGAAAAAGGAAGGCCAGGGAAACTTCACACACATACGCACTGACATACACACACATGCAGAAACCTCCCACTCTGTCTGCCTCTGGTTCTGTACTGTTACGAGGACCTGCCCTGCCCTGCCATGCCCTGCCCTGCCCTGCCCTTGGGGTGTGTAAACAGGTGTGTGTGTGCATACATTAGGAAAAAGAAAGGAATTACTGCTTGATGGACATTTGTTTCCTTCCCAATGACGTGCTCACCTCCAAAACTCCAAATGGTCTTCTTTAAGTACATTTCCCAAACACCATTAGGAGCATACCAGGCAAAAACTTCTTAACTAATCAGGTTGTATTATTTCAGGTCCAAAACTTAAAGCCGCAAAGCACAAATTTTTCAGGCCTTGGAGATCTGCCTCTGAGACAGGATTAGTCTCCAGGATCAGCCAGGAACATTCCTCAACTGCATAAAAGGGTGTTATAGATGGTTTTCTGTGTATATGTGTGTGTGTGTGTGTGTGTGTGTGTGTGTGTGTGT
>VUQH01081605.1:0-11423 GCA_015106775.1 Etroplus canarensis | reverse complement strand
GGGGGGGTTTGGAACTCTGCAGTTACTGAGTCAGCAGAGAGCTGGCAACCTTCCACGGTCTGTCACTTGGTGGTTGAGTGGTTCCTAAACGCTTCCACTTTACAATAACACCACTTACAGTTGACAGGGGAATACCTAGGACAGCAGAAATTTCCCCAACTAACTTGTAGCATTGGTGGCATCCCATTACAGTACTACACTAGAATTCAGAGAACGACCCAGTCTTTCACAAATGTTTGTAAAGACAGACTGCACAAAACACCTGAATTCAGTGATTAAAAGGTGAGGCCCAATCCTTTGACCCATATAGTTTTTGCAATAAAAATGAAAGGATGATTGTTCTGTCAGACTGGGATGTTACAGACGTCGTGGAAGCTGTGGCACAACGGGAGACAAAGGTCCAACGATTCCGACGTGCTTGACTTCATTTGATCTCCTCTCAAAAGCACAGCGGCTGGACCAGTTGCTCATTTTCAGGTGGCCCAAGTCTTTCCGGTCCAGCCGGTTTTGCCTGGACCAGCGTGCCTACTCCCCCACAGGCCCAGCAGCTGATACTGAAATCCCCAGCTAAAAACCCCAGTACTACAAAAATGATCATTAGTATAAGTTAGTTTCACTGACAGCGAAAGTAAAGATTACAGAAGAGGGAAGAACTGAGACCGTCAGGCTCCTTTCTGGTTTTTGAAATTGCAAAAGGTCCTGTTTAGTTCCTCAAACCAGCACTGAGTCTCCCTTATTTGTCCACATAATTCAAGACGACAACTGTTTCTAAGTGGGCGACGCATAAAAGGAAGCTGCCTTTTGCAGAGAAATGAGCAATTTTGTGGAAGTCCAGAATGAGGCCGATATATTAGAGTTCTAAACAACAACAACAACGACAACAAAAAAGGGTGGGGATTAAATGAAACAAACACGCAAGCCGCAATCGCTTTTAAATGACAACTGTATTAAATCCTTTGATGCAGTGTTCTCTGGCAAACCCTCATCTTGGCAGAGTCGCCGTGCTCTCTCTGTTCAGAGATAGAGGGGACATTGTGAGCGAATTCTTTCATTACGTTTTTATTTATTACTCTTTGGTTTACCTAGGCACATCAATTAAAAACAAATCAATGAAAGCCTGGCTAGAGGGAGAATTGAGAGCACGAGACAAGAAACCATTTAAACGACTTTTTTTTATATCTGTGAAAAATGTTGGGGGTCTAACGAGACAGGCGTTTCATTTATTTAGGCTTTAAACAACAGAGAGTTTGCAAAATTTCCCCCTGCTGTCAGGCTGAAGCGCAGGCGACTCACAAAGATGACGCGCTGGATGCCGGTCCAGTCCGAGAACTCTTTGCACCCGGCTGACTTCCTCCACGTGTCCGAGCGGAGTAATAAGCCGCGGTAAAATAACAGCGAATCATCCCAAATCTCATCAACATCCGCAAGCATTATGTAATCCGGGATTAGCGCAGATTTACGTATACGCACTAATCTGGCTTTTCCCTCGCTCAAAAGACTTCATCGGGCTCGAAGTCACGGTGAATATATACGGTTAGGCCCAAAAGTTTTTGGACAGCGACACACATTTTGGAATTTTTTTTTACCTCTGCGCACCGCCACGGTGGATTTTAAATCCTCGGCAGTCAAAATGTGATCAAAGTGCAGACGCTCTGCCATAACTGACAAAAGTATTGCACTAACTGTTTGGGAATTACATATTCAGAAATAGTCCCCCATTCTCAGAAGTAACTGGACAGTTGGCTAAAGCAGTTTTATGGCCAGGTGAGGCCTGTTCTCGCATTCTTTCATGACAAATTCTGGCCGATAAAAAAATCTTAAATTTGATTCTGAGTTGTTCGCTGAGACTCCAAATACGAGAGAGTAAGTGAAGGAGGCCACGATTAGGCTGGAAAAACCAAAGAAATCTTTCAGAGAGCGGCCAAATCAACAGCCTGGTACCATTCTTTAAAAAGAAGGAATGTACTGAGCTGCTCAGCAACACCAAAAGGTCTGGATGATCACAGAATTCCTTCCTTTGTTAGGAAAAACCATTTCATAACATCTAGCCAAGTCAAGAACACGCAGGAGGAGGTAGGTGTATCATTGTTAAAGTCTACAGTCAAGTGCTGCATTTATGACTATAAATACAGATGGTTTACAACAAGGTGCAAACTATAGGTTACAATCAAGAGCAGGAAGACATTAGACTTTGTTAGAAAGAGTCTCAAACAGCCTGCCTAGTTCTGGAAAAAATGTTTTTGGACGCATGAACCAAAGATGAACTTGTACCAGAATGAAGTGAAAAGCATGGAGAAGAAAAGGTACAGCTCACTATCAGAAACACATCACATCATCTGTCAAACATGGTAGAGCCAATGTTACGGCATGGGCGTGCATGGCTGCCAGTGGAACCAGGTCACTGGTGTTTATTAAAGCTGATAGAAGTAGCAGGATGAATTCTGAAGTGTACAGGGCTATACTCTGTTCAGATTCAACCGAACGCCGCAGAACTGACTAGATGGCACGTCACAGTAAAAATGGACAATGACCCAAAGCATACTGCAAAAGCAACGTGAGTTTCTCAAGACAGCGAAATGGGATGTTCTTCCCTGGCCGAGTCAGTCACCTGATCTCAGCCCAACAGAGCAGCTTTTCTGAAGACAAAAGCGAAGGCAGAGAGACCCACAAACAAGCGGCAGCTGAAGGCGGCTGCAGGAAAGGCCTGGCAGAGCATCTCAAGGGAGGAAACACAGCATTTGGTGATGGCCATGGGTTCTAGACTTCAGGAAGTCACTGACTGCAAAGGATTTTTTTCAAAATATTAAAAACGGTCCTTACATTTAAAATAACGTTATGTCCCATTACGTTTTAGCCTCTGAAAATGGGGGACTATGTATAAAAATGGCTGCAATTCCTCGGCTGTTAAACCAATTCTCTTGTCATGTCCCTTGAATTAAAGCTGAAAGTCTGCACTTCAATCACATTCTGACCGTTTGATTTAAAACCCACTGTGGTGGTGCACAGAGGCAAAACTGCCGAGAATGTGTCATTGTCCCAAAATTTATGGACCTAACTGTATGTGCTCATTGTAACAGTGGAAAATGCCACCCGGTATAAAGGTGGGGCGCGTTCTTTTGTTTTTAACAATTTGTGGGCAACAATGGTGCTCCATAACAAATAGGAATAAAATACATCAGGTTTTTAAAACACAGTACCTGTAAGGTGGGGCAGATCTGTTGGGTTTTGGTTTTGGTTTTGGTTTGTTTATCTTAAGGCATTATGTGTATTCTTGTGGTTGTCTTTCGTGTGATACAGTACCGGTCAAACCAGTAACGATTACAATCTGGCTTTGGCATATCAAAACCTCAAGGAAGAGGGGCTTTTCATTTCCACTTGTTCACACCCCTCCAGGGAAGCCGATGTGGAACGCCTGAGTGAAAAATTTCCAGTTTGTCTATTCAGCTAAGAATCAGCATGGGGCCAGCCACAGCCTGGAGGCTTTCTAAAAATGGTTCCTGTGAGTGTGAGAAGACAATATACACATCACAGAAGATGGATATTCTGGTATGGCCCATTTGAGGAAACTCGCAGCTCTACAAGTGTTTTGAGCTTTGACGGCGAGGCAGTTAAAGCTACATTTATGCGATGCACGACCTAATGAAGACAGGAGATGCTTGGATTTTCAGAGCTGTACTAAAGGTCTTGGCAAGGGTAACATCCAGGCTGACGTGCTGGATATGAAAAGTTCCTGCAGTGATGTAAATAAACCGACTTCCATGTATGTTTATGCTACATTCCCAATATAGCTTAAACACTGAGAAGTGAAAATAGAAATCAGGAACCTGTGATGTTATCATTACATCTGTACTGCTTATTTTTAGATTAGATTAGATTTGGCTTCAGTTTGTGAATATCAGACCTGTTACAGCTCCAATATCAATGCTGTGTTATTTATGACCACTTTATGTAGTAGAAACGCGCTCTATAGACAGGAATATTTTGACACCTGCAGCAGCTTTTATGACTTGCCATCCTGAATTCATAGCTGTTAATATGGAGTTGGTCCCCTTTGCAGCTATAACAGCTTCCACTCTTCTGGGAAGGCTTTCTACAAGATTTTGGAGTGTGTCTGTGGGAAATTTTGCCCATTCATCCAGAGGAGCTCAGGTCTCTGCTCTAGTCATCCCAAAGGTGTAGGATGGGGCTGAGGTCAGGGTTCTGTGCAGGCCAGTCACGTTCTTCCGCACCAAACTCATCCAGCCATGCCTTTATGGACTTTGCTTTGTGCTGGAACAGAAAAAGGGTTTTCCTCAAACTGTTTCCACAAAGCTGGAAATAGAATTGTCCAAAATGCCTTGGTAGGCTGAAACATTAAGATTTCTCTTCACTGGAACTAAGCAGTCCAAGCTAGTGCCAACAAAACAACCCGACAGCATTATCCCTCCTCTACCAAACTTTACAGCTGGCAGAATGCAGCCAGGAATGCAATGTTCTCCTGGCATTCACCAAACCCAGACTCTCCGCTCCAGAGTCCAGCAGCTGTGTGCTTTACACCACTCCATCCGACCAAGGTTATTTTAGTTAACTAAAACTAAAACTACATGAGAAAAATAATTTTAGTTAACTGAAATAAAAATAAAAACTAGACTTTGGGAAAAATCAAAACTAACTAAAACAATATTGTGAGCTTGGGAAAGTAACTAAAAGAAAATAAAAATATACGTTAAATGTCCTTAGTTCTAGTCTTTGCCAGTTAAATTTAATCAGTCAGCCTGTCTGATGAGGCTTTGATGTTTCTGTTTGTTGAGACTCAGGATGGCTACATGATTCTGACTCATCAGCCTTCACAAAGTGTTGTGTTTGTATAGCAATTTCTTATCTAAACATCTTAAATCCTCCCCTGACAAATACCATCCATATTATGATATTCAAGAAAACTAAAACTAACACTGAAAATAATAAAACTAAACCTAAATGAGCAAACCCACTCTGGAAACTAAGTGAAACCAAACTGAATTCGAAACAAAAACTCAAAACGAAATAAAAATAAAAACTAATTAGACACTTTGCTTGGTGATGTAAGGCTTGCATGCCTTGCAAGCAATTTCACCAACTGACTTCTTGTGTTGGTGGAATCCTATTAAAGCACCATGTTGGAATTCTTCGCAGGTGGGGACACAAGCCCCACTCGCCATGGAGGGTTGCGTCAGGAAGGGCATCCAGCGTACAATCTATGCCAATGTGGGTTAATCTGCTGTGGCGCCCCCTTGGGGAGAACACGAGGGAACAAACCATTCTTTCACACGTTTGTAAAGGGAGACCGCGTGGCTAGCTGCTTGATTTTATATATACCTGTGGAAATGCGACTGAATCAAACACCTGAATTCAATGATTAAGAGGCGTGGCCCAATACTTTTGTCCATGTAGCGTACTACTGCTCTGAATCCAGATCTAATCTCCTGTCACAGATTTTTTTTTAAATGCTTTCAGAGCAGCGTGGACTACATCTCACACTTGCAACTTATTGCAGAGTTATTGCAAAAGATTCAATTTAATTATTCATCTGTTTATGATTTCAGCCTGTATGAAAAAAAGGAGTCGTTTTATTAATGAAATATATTGGATTACGTTCTTGAAAGCAATCTATTAATTTAATTCCTAAATATGTTGAGAACCTTTTAAATTTGATTAACATACATTTTTAGAGTTTTTAATGTTTCAAGGTTATGTTCGCAGCATCGTGTAGCCTGAGGGGTGGGAATATTTAAGCTTTGATCTAGTTCTAACGCATCAGGATGTCATCCATTAAACCCAAAGACGCACGTTCACGAGCACGGGAGCCGACATCCTGGAGGTGACGCAGACTACTCCTACCGCGGCGCTAAGGCAGCGGCTTCACTTCTGATGAACAGATAACGTTGGAAAACAAAAATTGGTTGAAAATATACACTTTTTTATTTTCCCTGAAAATGCATTAAAGCAATTCCATAACATCTGGCAAAATTAACTGACACCACAGAAATCCCCTTTGTGATAGGAAGAAGAAATTCCTCTTTGCACTTCAGCTGTACTTTCCTCTTTTTGGATTTCTGAGAATGGCTGACCCTTAAATGTCAGTGAGAAAAATCTTCTTCCTATACTTCAGACTTCCTGCTTTTTAAGGATCTCTTTGTGCATTTGGTTTAAGTAAAATCCCACTCCAAACCGCTCAGGTTCAGGCTGAAGCCTTCGCTGACCTGACTCTGGCAGCTTGTATCATCACTCCTGTTATTTGTTTCCACCTGAGAATGAATACATCCACACTCTGGCCGACCCACTGTAAAACCCCTAATTTCTGTCCTTGTTCATAGTGTGATTTGGACCAGTCTGTGTCTCTGTTAAAGTCCTGCTGCCTCCGCATCTACACCCCTGCTGTCTGCTCAGACTGCTGAGGAGCTCCAGGACTCTAATCTCGTGCTCCATGCGAGCTTTCTCCCTCCTCTCCTCCCTCTCAGCCGTCTCCCTCTGCCGGCGCTCCTCCCTCTGCAGCCACTGGGCCAGGAGCTCCTGGTGCCATCGGGCGTGCTCCTGCCGCTGACTCTCCAGCTGCACCAGCAGGCTCCGGGTCTCCGACACCAGCTGCTGGAAGCACTCTGACAGGTGCTTGAGGACGGGTTCGAGGCAGGAGGGCTCCGGGTGATGGTGAGCAGAGGTGGGAGGGGTGTTAGGGCTCATGTCCGGAGGTGCCGGGAGAGGAGAGGCGGTGGACTGGGTAAGAGTGGGAGCCGGAGGAGCAGGTAGAGGTGGAAGCACATGAGAAGAAGGAGTGCTGGAGCTGGTTTCCACTGCTGTACCTATAAAACAGGACAACAACACAGGTAATGGTTTGATTATTGGCAGGAGTATCTCTGGCACTGAACTAATGAGCCACCTCTATTTTGATAACTGTTTGATTAAAGTTGGGATAGGCTGCATGCTAACAAGAGGGACCTTCAGCTGTTCTAAATGCTGTTTTCAGACTTTAAAAAACTGAGCCTGTAATGAGACACTTCAGAGAATCGCAGGTCTTTTTAGACCAGATCAGTAAAAACCAGCGTGGGGCGTGGAGCTGCTTAAGTAAAATCCAGCGTGGATCATTTTTTATTGTTGGTAACTGATAACATCAGTGCATTTTGCTGTGCTGTGGGGCCCAAATTTTTTTTATTTATTTATTTATTTTTTATTTTTGCATTATTTTTTAATTTAAATAATTAAAAAAAAAAAATCAAGAATAGTTTGAGAACCACTGCTCCCTGCAGGCCAGCTTTCGTTTGATTTGCTGCCTGTAAACCAGGCGTCCCCAACCCTAACCCTCACCCCCGGTCCACGGACCGGCCCACAAATAAAATGTTAGCTATTTTTGTCCTCTTCCGGCACTTATTTTGAAAACAACTGTTTCCGCCCTTGCCTAACTACCCGCACTTCACTCTGGAACGTCGTTTCACGCATCAGCGACACAAGCTAACCCTTGACATAAAATAAGCCAAAAATAAAATTCACTTAAGAGCTTTTTCGGAACAGAACGAGCAAACGATTATTAGCAACACGACGGGACTGGAAGTACACACTGCGCAGGTCACGTACCTTCTCTATATAAAGTGTAAATGTTGCATTCAGATTACAGACTATTAACTGACAAAGGGTTTTTGTTATTGGAGCCCCCGCGCCTCTACCCGGCCTGCGGAAAAATTTTCATGCACGAAACCGGTCCCTGGTGCAAAAAAGGTTGGGGACCACTGGTGTAAACAACAGGTGAGTAAAGCTGTTTGTCTGAGATGACCACATCAGGGAGATCCACCCTGACATCACACAGAGCCAGGATTAGGGGAGGAAAAAAAAAAAAAAAAGAGTCTGAAATCGAGCATTTAGAGCAGTCTGAACTCACAGCTGAAGCTTTGGCCAAGTTTCCGTGCATGTATAGGCGCAAATAAGGTCCCCTTTAAATATCCCCAAAGGCCTGTAAGTGGCTGGTGTTACTGGACACAGTCATATCAAAAACATTCATAGTACATACCGTTCATTTCTGGATGGATGGCTGTTTCCAGATACACTTCATGGCGGCTGTCTGTTGGATGCTGTGAGAATCCCACGTCGCTAAAATCGAACTCGTCCGTCGACTCGTCTCTGTTCTCGACTTTTACCTCAGAGTCCAGCTGACAGCCAGCTCTCTCCTCCACAGAGCTCAGATGCTGTCTGCCTGTGCCCCCCAAAGAACCAAAACGCTGTCCACGAATATCCGTTTGAGAATTTAAAACCGTCATGGCACTCCTTGTCCCGTCGATGGAGTCCAGGCGGCACTCTGACATCCCCTGGTGTGAAAGCCCTGACCTTCGACCCAGCACCGCATCCATCTCTGCAAAGTACTTAAACGTGCACGGCTGCGAGCCGTCCCTGCTCCTCTGGAGTTTGGCTCTCACGTAGTTCGCCTTCAGCGTCTTCACGCGAAGCCGGCACTGGTATGGACTCCGAGAGAAACCCATTTCGCTCATGCGAGCTGAGAGGTGTTTGAAGACGTGCCGGTTCCGGAGGTTTTCTGCCAACGTCTTCTGGACGCGCTCGTCGCTCCAGGCGCAGAGCAGCACCTGAGTTTCCTCCGCCGTCCAGTTAAGCGAGCGCTCTGCCTCTCGCTTCCCTGCACATGCACAACACAGCTTCATTTTTATGAAACACGCTAATGCACATACACTTGCATGCCAGCCTATCGGATCCATGTAGCCAAAATCCTGCAGTCAAATATATTTTAATATTTGACCGAATACCGTAAATAAAATATGAGAAATGGCAGTAAATATGCAATGATAAAAAAAAGCACCATCACAACACCAAAGAGTGAAACAGCTATGATTCAAAATATCCATGAGGGTAATGTGTTGCAATTAGCTGAATCCAGCTGAGTTACATAACGTGCTTCTTAACCTGCTGACCAACAGTAAACTAAATGAGTCTCAGAGCATTATTTCTCCTTTCACTACTGCAGTCATTTATGTGGCAGCAAGTTGTATTAACTTCTCCTCCATGTTGTTTAGCACTAGTACAAAGTACTAGTGCTGTGTAAAAGTCTTGAGCCACCCCTTATTTCTTTCGATTCTGCGCAACAATTTGTTGGAACACGTGCAAGCATAAATGGAAATACAGTACATAAGGTAAAAACAGCGGCCGTACAATTATAACCGGCTTTAAAGTTAGTATTTGGTATGAGCACCTTTATTCTTCGACACAGTCTGAGGTGAGCTTTCTTCTCATTTCTTTAAGTAGTCTTCAGGAATACTTCTCCAGGCTTCTTGAAGGACATTCCAAAGCTCTTCTTTGGATGTCGGCTGCCTTTTGTTCTGTCCTCCTTCAAGATGACCCCACACTGCTTCAGTAATGTTGAGGTCTGGGCTCTTGGGGGAGGCCAATCCATGACTGACAGTGTTCCATAATGTGTAATAGATTCAACTAAAGAAATGGGAACAAATGTGTTTTCAGTGTTAAAACTGGTTCTTCACTATGTTGTCTGTTATGTGTAGACACAACTCTGCTTCAACCTTCATGTTAGCTGCATTT
The DNA here is from genome assembly GCA_015106775.1 of Etroplus canarensis. NCBI lineage: Eukaryota > Metazoa > Chordata > Actinopteri > Cichliformes > Cichlidae > Etroplus > Etroplus canarensis. The sequence continues at coordinate 1,877 of VUQH01081605.1, read as the reverse complement.
TTTCATACATGAATGATTCATAGATCAGTGTTAAGTGGCTTAAAAAAACAAAATACATTCCCAAAGCAGCCAGTGTCCAAAGAAAAAGAATGCCTGAAGAACTATAGCTGAAGACCACTTTAAAGAAACTATAATGAACTCTGAGGGCTGGCTCAAAACTTTTGCACAGCACTGTAGGATGTAACAGTTGGTCATTCCTCTTCCACAGAGATTGGATGGCTGGGTAAAAAAGAGACAAAACCAGCACTGCTGCGCTCCCACTGGAAGCAAATTACAAAGTATGCCGGCATCAGGATAAAGCGCTTTGGTGTATGTAAACGTTGGTATCAGCACGGCACCAAAGCCAACATCAGTGCATCCCTGATTGGATCAACAACCATCAAAGAATGCAAATTTTTAATTAGGTGTAACTAATGAACTGGCAAATGAGTGTTAAGATCTGTGAATGCAAGTTGAAGTGTAACAGATGCCAGGCATCGAGTAATACGCTATATGGATAAAAGTATTGGGCCACACCGCTTAATCACTAAATTCAGGTGTTTCATTCAGTCCCGCTGCCACAGGTGTATAAAATCAAGCAGCTAGCCATGCAGTCCACGTTTACAAACATTAGTGAAAGAAATGGGTCGTTAGAAAGAGCTCACTGAACTCCAGTGTGGTGCTGCAATGAGATGCCACTGCTGCAAGTCAGTTGGTGGAATTTCAACATCAGCTGTAAGTGGAAGCGTTCAGGAACTCGGCCACCAAGTGACAGACCACATAAAGTTACAGAGTGGGGTCACCGAGTGTTGAGGCACATATTGTGTAAACAAATCCCCAGCCTCCTCTCACGTTAATGTCAGTACAAAAACTGTGCAGGAGCTTCATAGCGAGGGTTTCCATGGCCGAGCAGTTGGATGGAGCGTAAAAGCACAACGCCACTGGACTCTGGAGCAGTGGAAACATGTTCTGTGGAGTGACAAATCACGCTGCTCTGTTTGACAGTCTGACGGATGAGTCCGGGTTGGGTGAATGCCATGAGAACATGACCTGCCCGACTGCATTGTGCCAACTGTAAAGTTTGGTGGGGGAGGGCTAATAATGTGGGGCTGTTTTTTCTGGGCTTGGCCTGGGCCCCTTCTTAATCTTAATGCTTCAGCTTACCAAGACGTGGACGAGTCTTGTTTCCAACTCTGTGGGGACAGTTTAGGGAAAGCCCCTTTTCTGTGCCCCAGTGCACAAAGCAAGCTCCATAAAGGCATGGTTGGATGATTCCGGTGTTCAAGAGCTCGACTGACCTGCACAGAGCCCTGACATCAGCCCCATCCTACACCTCTGGGACGAACTAGAACAGAGACTGTGAGCTAGACCCCGCTTTTCTGGATGAACGGGCAAAAATTCCCACAAATGCACCCCAGAATCTTGCGGAAAGCCTTCCCCGGTGGGTTTAGGATGGGATGTCATAAAATGACCTGCATGTGTAAGGTGTGAGTGACCCAATACTTCTGTCCACACAGTGAATTCCCTGCAACTGTCACTGCATTATGGATGCTCAGGTTAAAAAAATACAGCAGTGATTATTTCACAGCAACGCCTGACTGACAGACAGTCATTATCTGCTTAAACTTTCATCCAGAGTGTGGTCGTTTGAAGCCCCTCTGCGCCTCACACTCCTCTGTAGCTCTGCTGACAGAGGCTCGAAAGATGTCCGTAAACTTAAGACGCGGCTTCAGTAACACCAAAGTGAAATTACATCCGCGTTCACAGCCGCACAGCGACTGTTAGCTGCCCTCCCTGAGACGCTGAGCTGACTGCTGTGACAGACATGCAGAGCAGCTCAGCAACTGGCTGAAAGTCAACCATCATGGTGTCACAGACTCAGCTAGGGTTCGCGGCTA
>VUQH01081601.1:0-23912 GCA_015106775.1 Etroplus canarensis | reverse complement strand
GACTGAAAGGGAAGTTTTACCATATGGTAGTGAGGCCTGCTATGATGTATGGTTTGGAGACGTTGGCACTGACAAAAAGACATGAGGTGGAGCTGGAGGTGACAGAACTGAAGATGTTGAGATTTTTCCTGAGAGTGACCAGGATGGACAGGATTAGAAATGAGTCCATCAGAGGGACAGCTCATGTTGAGAAGTTTGGAGACAAAGTCAGAGAGGCAAGGCTGAGATGGTTTGGACATGTTCAGAGGAGGGATAGTGGACATATTGGACAAAGGATGTTGAAGATGGAGCTGCCAGGCAGGAGGAGAAGAGGAAGACCACAGAGAAGATTGATGGATGTAGTGAAGGAGGACATGCAGAGGGTTGGTGTGAGGGAAGAGGATGCAAGGGATAGGATGAGATGGAGGCAGCTGTGGCGACCCCTAACGGGAGCAGCCGAAAGAAGAAGGAGAGTAAGAAGAAGAAGTTTTAAAAATAAAGGAATTAAAAAAATACTCATTTACACAGCTGTACTGTCTTCCAGTATAAGATTACTTATTAGCTCATTCGGCTGAACGAGCAAAGAACTCGTGCCATCATGTCGAGCCGTCTGTCGTTCATCTGACTATCTACAATGCACAAGAATCGCTACTTCTCCCACAGTATCGGTCAGACTTCAATCAAGCTTGCGTATAATGATCACTTAATGCCTGTAAATGACAAAAGCTCACACATTTGTCATTTACAGGCAGTTTTCCATTTTCACAAGAATCACTACTCCTAACAGTATCAGTTTGGATTACAGTGTTCATCAAATCAGTGTTTGCATGTTCCCTTGTGAATTGGGAAGGATCATGGGCTGGATGTGCCAGGGTGTCATTGACGTTCAGGTTCATTTTATTCAATATTGGGAAGAAAAAAAAAGAAGTTCACTACTCCAGTCAAAAACAGGGAAACTGAAAAATCAGTTAGTGTTAGCTTGTCAGTGTAGCTCAAATTAGCTGTTAAAAGGACATTAGACTGTAAAGTGTATTCAGTAAACAGCTGTCTGCAAGCTATTGCCCTGCATTATATTTTATGACCGAGGAGCTTAAATAAAAATGAATGGTGCAACACAGCTAATAAACTGTGGTCTCAGTCCCTCAGTCTGCAGAAAGATCAGCACTACAGCTTTCTGTTGGTAACAGGAGAAGCTTCGCTATGTTTAAATAAGACCCGATTCAGAAAAGAGAAAAAAAAACTATATAAACTTAGAGGCAAAAGTGCAATGTCCCATAAACACCCAAACTTAAAGTAAAGAAAACATAAATATATAAAGAAAACAAAAAAAAAACAAAAAAATAAATGAGCCTTAACGTAAAAAGAACATGTCACATAAATGCTACAGTATATACAAGATATGGCCATAAGAGAAATAGTCCAGGTGTTAAAAGGAGGAGTTACAGAGTCTGATGTTCACAGGTAGGAATGAGTTCCGGTGATGTTCTGTGGTGCTTTGTGGTGGAATGAGTCTTCTACTCTACATGCCCCTGTGTCTGTCCAGCACATCATGGACAGGGTGTGAAGGATTGTTCAATATTGTCCTTAACTTCAACAGCGTCCTCCTCTCTTGAGCTCCACACCCATGATGTTGCTGGCCTTGCAGATCAGGTTGTTCTGCTGCCCAGCACACTACAGCATAGTGTGCTGAGTCAGAAGCAGAATCAGAATCCTTTATTAATCCCAGGGTCAACTGTTTTGCATCCTGAGCGTCGTCCAGCAGATACTGAAGAACCGGGGTCACTGGAGTTTTGGTTCTTCTCATAGCCACAACTAACTGTTAAGTCTTTGTCGTGTTTAGCTGCAGATGGTTCCACTCGCACCACATGACAAAGCTGTCCACTGCAGTCCGTAGTCTTCCTCATCACCTTCTCTGAAACACCCCACTACTGCAGAGTCATCAGAAAAAGGTGGCAGGTCTCAGTGCAGTAGCTAAAGTCTGAGATGTAGAGGCTGAAGAGAAAGGGACGGAGAATGGTCCCCTGAAGAGTTTGGTGTTGCTGTCCACACTGTCCGACACACAGATGCACGTACTGTGGTCTGTCAGTCAGTCAGCTATCCAGGCCACAAGGGAAGCATCCACCTGAATTCACTGGAGAAGTCAAAAAACATGACCCTCACAGTGCTCAGTGGCTTGTTTGTCCAGGTGAGTGCAGATTCATTTGAGCAGGTAGATAATGGCATCCTTAACTCTGAATTGGAGGGGGTCCATCAGGGGGCTGACCACAGGCTGGAGTTGGTCCAGGACGAGTCTCTCTGGGGTCTTTACAAAGGTCAACCACAGTGTCACAGGTCTGTAGTTTTTAGTGGTCTGGGACATGACTTGTTTGACTTGTTTGCAAGAGGCATGACCCCTTCCATATCACTGGGACCTTTTTTAAATTTTCAAATGTAAACAAATATAGACTAAAAATTAAGACACAAATTGGAGCTTAAAATATATTATTTACTGTATCTATTCATTCATACTTTTATGTCCTGCCGCAGAGGAATTATTTTCAAGTTGTCTGTCCATTTGTCCATGGAAAATCTTGTTACCACTATTGGAGCTGACTTGTTTGCTGGGTCTTTACCAAACTTTGGGTAGTAAATACGTGTAATAAACAGAACGTCTGATAACATTTAAAAGATTGATCAAAGGTCAAGGTCATACAAAGCGTTAATGTAATCACCATTAGTTGCCATGGATGGATGGATGGATGTTATGTAATTGTAACATTTGTTTAACCCTTTTGAGGGGAAGTTAGTCTTTATTTCACATTACTGCATGTCTTCCTGACATCAAACTGATTTGAACCTAAACAGAGGGAACAATAACACATAAAAGACAATCCTATTGGTGTATTCATCATCTGTGCTTATTGTGCATGACTGATATAAAAGATGCAGAGATAGGGTCACCAGATCCCAACAAAACACTGTTTGTGGAAGACAATGTGGGATACATCAGCAATGCTGGGAAGCGGTCTGAAATTTAACATGTAAAGGTCAATTATATGATAGTTGAATGCAATTTTTCCAAGTCTAGTGCTAAGCAAAGTCAATAAGGATAAAAAGAAGCTTAAGTTTGTTCACATGGTCTCATGCAGTCTTTATGTACTCCTGTGTTCTCCTTTTTTTCATTGTTATTTCGGCTGCTGTTCTCAGACTCAGACTCTTTTTATTGTCATTCATGTAAATAAGATTAAGTAACATAGAAATATAAAGCCTTTAGCAATTATATATAGAAAATTACAGAATATACACAACTACACAATAATAAAAATAAATAATGCAAAAAATTAAACAACAACAACAACAAATTGCACAAGACCAGCAGCATCAATTGGTGAAAAATATGTGATATGGATATCTGGAGGATATCCAGAAGCAGCAGCAACATGTTAAAGTGTGTGTGCAATGTTATGTTAGAGTGAGGAGTGCAGGTTCAGTTAAGTTTCAGTGCACAGTGATGGAACTGGAGCTGTTCAACAGTCTGACTGCATCCAGGTAGAAGCTGTTTTTCAGTCTTGATGTTTTTGCTCGGATGCAGCGCAGCCTCCTTCCAGAGGGCAGAGGAGTGAACAGTTTGTGGGCGAGGTGGGTGGTGTCATGGATGCAGGTGGCTCTGTCCCTGCATCTGGTGAGGTAGATGTCCCCTATGGGTGGCAAGCTGCACCTGATGGTCCTCTGTGCAGACTTTACAGTTTGCTGCAGAGCCTTCTTCTCTGCCACCGTGCAGCCTCCATACCACACAGTGAGGCAGGATGTCAGTACGCTCTCCACCGCACAGCTGTAGAATGCCCTGAGGAAGTCCGTGTTCAGTCCTGCCCTCCTCAGCTTCCTCAGGAAATAGAGACGCTAATGGGCCTTCTTAATGACAGCTGTGGTGTTGGTGCACCAGGTGAGGGTGTGGGTGAGATGTACTCCTAGGTATTTAACAGAGGGGAAGATCTCCACAGCTGCTCCGCTGATGTAGAAGGGGGAGGGGCAAGTGGTCACAGACTTGCAGAAGTCCACAACCATCTCCTTGGTCTTCTGGGCATTGAGGATGAGATTGCTGTCTCCACACCACTGCGTCAGGTCTTCCACTTTCTGCCTGTACGCTGTCACATTTCCGTGGGTTATGAGTCCAACAACCGCTGTGTTGTCTGTGAACTTGACAACAAGATTGTTCTCGTGCAGTCTCTGCAGTCGAAGGTCATCAGCGTGTACAATAGTGGGCTGAGCACACATCCCTGGGGCCAGTGAACACAGCCAGTGTTCAGGATGATGGTGATGGATGTTTTGTTATTGATCCTGATGCTCTTTGGCCTCCTGATCAGGAAATCCAGGACCCAGTTACACATTGAAGAGGGGGTTCCCAGTTAAGCCAGCTTGGACACCAGTTTCTGAGGGATGATGGTGTTAAATGCAGAACTGAAGTCCAGGAACAGCAGCCTCACATACGTGCCCTTGTTCTCCGTGTGGGAGAGGGCCTGGTGGATCACAGTGGAGATCACGTCAGCTGTGGATCAGTTCTGCCTGTATGCATACGTTGTAAGTCCTCAGTTACGTTGATGGTCCACTTCAGGTGTCTCATCACCAGCCTCTCGAAGCACTTCATGGTGACAGGGGTGAGTGAAACTGGGTGGTAATTGTTGAGACAGTATATTACAGAGGACTTTGGCTCAGGGATGACTGTGGATGTCCTGAGGCATGGTGGGACTGTGGCCTGGGACAGTGAGATGTTAAAAATGTCCTTTAAAACCTTAGAGGGCTGGTGAGCACAGTCCTTCAGAACCCTGCCTGGGATCCCATCTGGGCCTGGGGCCTTCAGGGGGTTGATCCTCTGCAGCATTTTCCTCACCTCTGCTGTTGATAAATTGATAACTGGGGGCTTGTTGGGTGGGTGGGGGGTAGGAGGTAGTGGTGGTGTTTGAGGCTTCAAAGCGGGCGTAGGAGTTATTCAAGGTGTCTGGGAGTTCTGGGTCCTCAGGGCACTGTGCAGCACTCTTCTTGTAATCAGTGATGCACCTGATGCCTTTCCACATACTCTGTGGGTTGTTGGATTTTAAATGCCCTTAGATCTTTAGAGCATATGTGGACTTTCCTCTCTTTATTCCCACTGTTGGATTCCTTCTGACTGCTTTGAGTGTTGCTGCATCTCTGTCCTTGAAAGCAGCATCACGGGTTCCCAGCAGGGTGCGCACCTTAGAATTCAGCCAAGGTTTCTGGTTTGGCCTGATGGTGTTGGTCCTGGAGGTGATCACATTGTCCACACAGGTCTGGATGTAGCCATGGACAGCCGACGTGTACTCCTCCAGGTCTACCCTGCTTCCTGCTGTCACAGCCTCCCTGAAGATCTGCCAGTCTGTGGTCTCAAAGCAGTCTTGAAACATAGACACAGCCCCATCTGGCCACGCAGAGATGGTCTTTGTCACAGTGTCCCTGCTTCTCGACACCAGACACTATGCAGAGGCCGTCAGGAGGGAGATGTGGTCCAAGATGCTGAGGTGGGGGCGGGGCGCTGCTCTGTATGCTCCAGGCATGTTAGTAAACGCTTTGTCCAGGATATTTTCCCCTCGTGTGGCGATGTTAACATGCTGGTGGAACATGGGGATAATATCCTGTAGGTTCACATGATTGAAGTCTCCCGCTACCACGAACAGCGCTTCTGGGTGTTCGTTTTGAAGCGAGCTGACTCTGTCGTGCAGCTCCTTCAGAGCGTCATTAACATTAGCTTGTGAGGGACATAAATGGCCACAATGAACACTGCTGTAAATTCCCGCGGGAGATAGTGAGGACGACATTTCACTATTAAGTGTGCGTTAGCATTAGCATTAGCTCTTAGCCTGGTTAGCAGACCTTTTAGATCCCGGTCGACTCTGACCGCCGTTCATGGTAGTCAAGAGCTTCAGTCTGCCGAGAATTAATTGCCTTAAGATTCTGAGAAATCTGGACATGTGGACGTGTTGTTACACACATACATTAAAAATACTAGTGCTAACACCGGTGCTCGCCGCCATCTTTCTCAGTTCTGTCAGGTAACCATCTCTGGGTTTCAGTAGGGATGCATCCATAGATTGGCATGCCATTTTTGAGCCATATCTAATCATTTTAGCAATTTTTTGCCAATTATGACACACACACACACACACACTGTGTCCCTTTACACCATGTTTTTCCTGGTATAACAGTGAAAATCTTCTCAGCGCATACTCCCGCTTCATTCATTTTCTGCGTGGCAATTTCGGCAACAAAATCCACAACACTGTGATTTTTTGGGGGGACTTGGAACTTTATGTTTCAGTACATTTTAAACCCTGTACTTTTTACTTTGATTTGAGTAAAGAATTTGAGTCAGTACTTCTGCCCCTGTACAAGTCATTTTAACACAACATTTCTACTTGTGTTAGGAACATGTGTTCTTTTGCCACCACTGCTCATTATGTTGACAGCTTGAATAGGACAGATAAGAGACTTTAGCGAAAGTACCGTGATGCCTATCTTCTGGCCCAATAAAGCATTTTCTAAATAAGCAGAAAAAAAGGAATCTTCTTGTTGCCTAAATGGTAATTATATGGCTAGCTTGTTGCATGTGTGTACTCTTACATACAGTCATGTTCTAACACCTAGCACATTCACACACTTTGGTGTAGTGCTTTGGCAGTTGTGCAGTGATTCATCACTGTACAACTGCTCTCAAGCATGCAGTGTGTATCTGCAAGTTGCTTTTGATTCTGCTGGGAAAACAACTGGAGAAAGATTGTGGTTTGATATGCAGTGGGGGCTTCTTGTACAAATGCAAACATCCCTGCTGCTTTCTGTTCCTGTACACCAGCATGTGTTGTGTTCATGCCTGACAGACTGACATCTTTTTTGACCAAAAAAGCTTATCTTTAAAATATAAGATTTGACAGGACTACTGTTTCTGTAACATCAGGAGGCCAAGACAATATCAAATTAGGTCAGACAAAATTGGTTGATGCTTCCTATCAAAATTACTAGTGCATTGCCTAGTATAAGCCATTCTCCCAGGGCTGAATGCTTGAAGCTCCAGCAGGAATACAGTTGGCATCAGACTACTGAAAAAAAGAAGAAATGAGCCATTGAAATGGAGCATTTATACTTCTGCTGACATGCTTGGAGAAGCTTGAGAGAGGATATTTGTTAGATCTCTGAAAGTCTTTTGACAGAGGCCGAAAAAGAACAGTTCATGTAAGGATTTTCTTTGGAGAAGCCGATACCCAGGAGGTGTGCAACATTCTGTCAATTTGATCAAAATCTCTGGCTGGAGATGCAGAATATTTCCAGAGCCAGACTGGAAAAGGAAATTCCAGGCCTTTATATTCTCCAGTTTCAAGTGATGCCAGCTGGAACATTTAGAACAGCCATCTTTTATATTCATGGCCCACCAAGTTGCTAACTGGTGGTGATCTGATGACCTTGTATAGCTGACTTTTTTTTCCTATTTTGGAAGAAAGTATGGTCTGAGTCTTTTAAAAACAGGCTTACTGCTTATTAGCCAGCACCAGCCAGGACTATCCATGGTTTCATGTTATCCCATCCTACTGCTATGAGTCCTTTACATATGTCATTCAGCTACCGGAGACTGTCTTTGACTTCAGCTGTCAAAAGTCATCCTTGGTTTGCTCTGCAGCCTTGGTGAGTTTAGTGTAGCAGCATAGCAACCAATCCCTCACTTGCCACAAGTTCTGGTTTGAGTCTTCTTTAAGTATCCCAGCAGGCTAAGGACTACCATCACCAGCAGCAGTCAGTGGCGATGGAGACAATGGACTCACTAAAGAGGGCAGCTGGGTACATAAATGAAAGTGAAGTTCAAACTTTCCAAATCTGCATGGACTAAGCAAAATAGGTTGTGACACAATAACATTCTCAGAAAAAAGTAACTTATTTAACTTTTAGGAGCACAATGATTTATTTTTGGGGCTTTACCCTATGGTACCAGTATCATACCCTTGACAAGGGGGTACTTATTTATCCCTTAAGGAAACCAATTCACTAGAACCAGAAGCCAGCAGGCATAACAAAGGAAGTTCAGAACCCAGACCCTTCTACTGTGTCAACTGTCACCTAAAAATACACATCAAAAATCTAGCAATGAAATGCACATATATATTTACTGCTTTAGAATCTATATTAACAATTTTAGCTCTTGATAAGGTTTTACCAGTATTACTGGCATGGTGGGGTAGTGGATTTTCAAAATAAAATCAGTTAATGCACTGATTTGGAAGTTGGGTCTTTAGTCCACAATTAAAGGACAACCCTTTGTCCATAGGGAATCCTAATTATATGATCACATGAACTGAGCAAAGTTTGTGGGGAGAACTCTGGATCGTGGATTGTGATCTACAGCAGATGTTTTAGCCGCACACATGAAACAAAACCTGTGAGTCCTATGTATCTGCAATTCATATTTTCTGGAATGTTGAGGTAGAAATTAACTTTCTTTTGAGATGTGCTGGAAACATGCTGGAGATATCTACAGGATTCCTATTGCCTTGTTGAAGGCAGAGGTATTTGTCCACCTCCGACAGCCACGCTCTACAATGCAGCGTTTTGCCTGCATATGTGAGTCTACGTTACTGTGTGAATGTAAAAATAGTGCTGCATTTGGTTTGCACTCACCTTGAATGTTTTCTCCTCTTTATCAGCAAAGTCCAGCATACCAAACATTAAGGCAGCCACTATCTCATTATTAGCCAGCACTAAAAGGTTGACATCACCCAGGTGTAGGTCCATTCTAAGTTAACTGTGTGAGCAGCTTGAGTAAAGGCCAACTTATTTTGTGTATCTGATATGTTTGCATTGGAAGCTACCTTTTAGGCCTTGTGCATCCTAATGTACATTTCCCGTTTTATTTGGTTGAATTGTAACAAAGGACAAAAACGTTGACTTTCCTGTGCAACATGAAGTTGCTTGGGAAAAAGACAAAAAAAGCAATGCTTAGTACTTAAAGGCCCAATGCAAAGATTTTTGGAAGGTCAGCACCAACAGAAGCTCAATTTTACTAAATACATTCAGAAAACTCCTCTGACATGCTTCCAAGTTGATACAACTAACTTACATAAATAGTATAACCTTCTGGAGTTGATGGATGCTCCGGAAAGTCCAAATCACATGGCCAAATAATGGGACAAGATGGCGACGGTAGCGCGCGGCCACTCCAGAACCAAGGTGGTGCTTGTACCCCTGTGACAGTCAGTGTTTTGACCCGGTTTTGACCCTGTATTCGGGTGTTCGGGTGTGTGGATGCGGTTCGAGATCAACCAGACGCCGTTAAAGTCCGTCCACAGACAGTGCTAACTGGCATTTTTCATGACCTGCCGGGCAGCGTCCGGGAAGCCAAAGTTTTTGGGTTCCGGGGGCAATATCGTCGCAGGGCTGATGCTGCAGCTGGGCGGTTTCTGGGGGCTCTGATTTTGGCTTGCTGTGTGGACCGTTGCCTGATGCCGGTGGCCAGGGAAGAGGACATTGCAGGCGGGGTTTTGTGCTGGGCCGGAGGCGGGCCCTGGCCGGCCGGCATTAACCCTTGTATGGGGCACCAGGTCCTGGGGGAACGCTATTTCGTTTCACTGTGTATTTATATGTAGTTGAAATGACAATAAAGTGATCCAATCAAATCCAAATTTATGATGACGTAACTGCAAGACGCAGCGCCTGTGCGTGAACATTGGATTTCAATCCAAAGTAGTCCAAAATGGCCAATTATACACTAGACTCAAGAAGGTTACATTTAAAAATCTGCACAGCCTCACGCACCTGACTGTGCTGGTAGGCTAAGTGAAGAAAAACAGAGAAAATATGGTAACATTTTTACTTTCATCCAGAATGGTTCTGATTGAAATATCTATTCAGGCACAAACATGACATCAGTGAAATCAAAATCCAGCTGTGACATTGTCGCTGCTATAGTTGGACAAAAACACATTTCAGTGCAGTAAATTTGGCTATATTTTTCCTCTGAAACAAGAAAATAGCTGTTATACTTTAATCGTACAAAAGTAAAGTAAGATTAGAGCTTTGTACCAGCTGTGAAAGCACACCCACAAGTTTATGTCCACTTTTACCCAAAAATAATTTAATAGTAAATAAAAGTTACATTAGTTTGATGGTGTATTTGAACTATGTATATATAAATACACCTTTTTTGTATTTTTTTGTTTGTTTTTTGCCTCTGTATACACCACAGTCGATTTGAAATCAGTAAAATTTGGGTTGAAGTGCAGACTTTCAGCTTTAATTCAGAGGGTTTGGCAAAGAACTGCATTAACTGTTTAGGAATTACAGCCATTTTTATACATGGTGCCCCATTTTCAGAGGCTTAAAAGTAATGGGACAATTGACTGACTAACAGTTTAATGGCCAAGTGAGACCCGTTCCCTCATTATTCCATGACACACTAAACAGATTGTGTTAAATTTGTGTAAACTTGAAAATGTTAAACTTGCTGTTCATTGAAACTCTAATTATCAGATGAGATGTGGATGCAAACAATGGAGACCATTATGAGGCTGAAAAACTAATAGCAAAAAACTTCCAGAATGACAATCTAGAACATATTTAGAGAAGAAGGAATGAACCGGCCAGCTCAGCAGAGCCTGGGATAACATGGAAGACAACTAAAGTGGATGATCACAGAATTCTCTCCTTGGTTAAGAAAACCCTTTATAAGCCTCAGCGAGTATAAATACAGAGGGTTTACAACAAGGTGAAACCACTGGTTACACTCAGAACAGGAAGGCCAGATTAGACTTTTCCAGAAAATATCCAGAGAATCCACATTAAAAAAAAAGATCATTTAGGTCAGGAAAAAAAAAAAACTTTGGACAGGTGAAACTAAGATGAACAGAATGATGGGAAGAAAAAAGCATGGAGAAGGAAAGGAACAGCTCATGATCAAAAGCATATCACACATACCACATCATCTGTCAAACATGGGCATGTATGGCTGCCAATCACTAATGTTTATTGATAATGTGACTGCAGATAGAAGCACCAGGATGAATTACTGTATTAAGTGTACAGACCTATACTGTCTGCTTAGATTCAGACAAATGCTGGAAAACTGATTGGACAGAGATTCACGGTGCAAATGGATAATGATCTAATGCATACGGCAAAAGCAATTCAAGAGTTTTTCAAGATATAAAAATTGTATATTCTTCAATGGTCAAGTCAGTCCACTGATCTCAACCCAGCAGAGCAGCTTCCAGTTACTTCAGTTACAGCAACTGAAGGTGGCTGCAGTAAAGACCTGACAGAACATCTCAATGGAGGAAACACAGCATTTGATGATGTCCATGAATTCTAAACTTCAGGCATTAACTGACTGCAAAGGTTTTTCATTCAAATATTCAAAAATAAAAATAAATATTAAAATATTCAAAGTGAAATTTGTTTGTCCCATTACTTTTGAGACTCTGAAAATCAGAGGCTATGTATAAAATGGCTGTAATTCCTTTTTTTTTAACCAAACCCTTTGAATTAAAGCTGAAAGTCTGCAATTTGATCACATTTTGACCATTTGATTTCAAATCCACTCTGGTGGTGTACCGAGACACTGCACCTTCGGCTGCTCCCTTGGATTCTCCCCAAGGGGTATCCACAGCAGATTAATCTGCATTGGTAATTTGGCAGCAGTTTTACGCTGGATGTCCTTCCTGATGTAACCTTCCATGGTGAGAGGGGTTTGTATCCTCACCTGGAATTGAACCAGGGTCCTTTCGCTTGTAAGGCAAATGTGTAAACCGCTACACTATGGGGACAAAATTATAAAATATGCCATCATTATATTTTTTCTTATATCTCTTTGCATTTTTTTGGTTATTACCTAGTTCACATTCCTTTTTAGATTTTGTCCCCAGAGTGCAATCAGAATACCCACTTTTTACTTTAATTTAACTTTGATCCTTTTAGTCTTTCTGATGACATTTAGAAAAACTGAAAGTGATGTGAAAAAAGAAAGCGTGAGGATAAAATCACCTTGGTGTGATGCAAATTGCATTAGAATGACATACTTGCTTTGACTAATGGATTACTGAAAAAAAGAAACTCACCCAATAGCCAGCTGATTTTATGTATGCAAACTATGAAGCATATTGGAACATGCACAAACTATGAAGTGCTCCTTTTTTACAGCTTGATGTGTTTACAGATATTTAAATACGCTTTCTGAGCTGGAATCTGCATACTGATTATCACATTTAGGAACACTCCTCAAACTTCTTATGCTCAGTTATTCCTTTCCTGCTCCAAGCTGATATTTCCAGTAAGATTCTTGCCAGACTTCTAATGATAAAAGAGCAGAGCTGCAGATACTGGTTCTCCATCCACTATCACTTCCAGGTATTACTAGCACCGGCGAGTGAGCTGCTAGTCAGGGGCTGCTGCCTGTAAATTCCCTCCCACAAGTGACAACCCATTTCTTCTTGGGGGGCATTAAAAGGCACTTTAACCAGACCTGCTGAACTGTAAAGGAATTTAAATGAATGTACAACTCAAGCCTGCTTCAATTCTGTTCACCTCCTTTTTGGGTTTTTTTGCTGGGTATGAATTAATATTCGGTTGAAGAAATAGTTTTCAATTACTGTGAGGGGTTTCTTTTCATTACTGCGAGGCCAGCTAAACTTAATAGATGTAATGCCCCAACTCCACAATGATGCAGATTGAATATTTTGGTCACAGAGCTGCTACCGATTGCACGAGGGAGGGCTTTCATGCCTAACAGATTTATATAAATGGTGTCTCATGTGAGGAGCCCATAATTTCTGCAATGGCAGTAAACAGCAGAGGTTCGCATTGTTGGCCATTTAAAACAATAACCGACTGTCAAACCGAGTTCCATGTGAAATCCTCTATGTGTCCCTGGTGTCAAAGCAAACACAGAGCTTATCAAATCCAACCCATTAAAAGACAAATGAGTAGCTATTCTCCTTGGATCCATTGCCACTGGAGTCTGCGTTCACTCACTGTATCTTTAGAGATACAGGACATTATTTCTTTCCTTTCATTAGAGCAATTTGGGCTGTTGTTTTTACTGCTGCAACTGCAAATGGAATTCTGCATGTGCAAAATCTAATGTACCACTAGTGAGATGAAAAGTGCCGCAGCTATGGCTTGGTAGCAGAAAAGTGACATTGCAGCCGTCATTTCGCACTGTCCATGTTCAGAGAACTCATTACTCTGCAGTGCGCTCACTATTGCTGACCTGAGATGTGTATAAAGAAATAACGCTAGAAAGAAACCGTCAAAACATATTTAGCACACTGAGCTGAGACTCTTTCAGAAGCTCTCCACTCTCCTCAGGCTGCCTTTCTGCATGCATCAAGACCTTTCTGCATCCTTCACTTTCACCCTGTTTGACCTGCCTGCTGCTTTTGACACAGTCTTACGCTACCTCCTCCCGTCTGGCATGCATGAAAAACTTGGATGCCAGGAAAGGCAGGCTGGGGAAGCACAGTTCATTTCATACTTGTACACAAAGGAGGATGCTTCAGCTTTCTGTACAATATGCATAGCTCAAACTGTTGAATCGGGGTTGATTCATAACATAACTGTATTTCATATTTCTACCTACTGTGTGTTGAGAATTGTATTCAAGTTTCCTGTCCTCCGGTATAAGAATGTCTCATGCTGCCTGGCCGACATCTCTAAAGCTGCAGAGCCGATAATGCCCTCTGAAACACGACTTGATTCACTCCTGAACTCACTGTGTGCTTCGTTTTGTTGTAACATGTTGAAACTGTCCCTAAACATGTATTTCAGCAGCTTCTGGAAATAACAAGCCTTGTCTCTCTGGTGTCTCTCTCCATGGTGCTGAAACATTGACCCCTGCCTCAGTTCCATTTCAGAACGCCAGTCATTACAAGAAATGCCCCCAAAACAACACGTAAGCGACAAAACCCTCTGGCGGCTACAGAAAATATGACTCTAGTCAGCTGCGAGCAAAAGATGTTGTTTTAGAGCCACGAAGGGAGGCGGCTCTATGGAGAGACAAGCAGGAGACAGATTGCCACCAGTCAGCACTGACTTCTTTTGAAAAAAAAAAGATTTTATTCATTTATTTTTCAACCATAGTTTGTAGACCTTTAAGCACTGACAAATTAGATTAACCTACTGATAGGGCATCCAAAACTACAAGTGTAACTCTGGGAGGCAGTAATTGATGTATTCTGATGCTATGAACTGGCTAAGTTTACCATATGTCACTCAAACATCCCAGCAACCAGAACAAAACCCCTGGGAATTACCAACACAACAGCAGTGACACTCTGTAAAAACAGTTTAAAAAGGTAACAAAGCAGAAAACTGTGAGGTTTACCTTAGTTTCCTTAGTTCAGGCTTTTAATTTATCTAACTTAAAATGTTTACTTCATCAGCTTAATGCACATTATTTACTTTTGTGCTGCTATTAAACATTTACCTTCATGCTAGTGCAATTGGTATTTTCATCCATCTTACACCTGGTAACCCATATTGATAAATGAAAAGACATTTCTGTGCACATTCCTTAAAACTCAAAAAGTGAACTTGTTCTTTTACTTAAGCAGTCAGATCATTTGCTGTGGTTCTCCCAAACTGAGGTCAGCTGTACCCTGTTTGCTTTGATTATTGTTGAGATGCGACTGGAAGCTCATTGTAGTCTAAAATGAATCAACTGCACATTTAGAAACTGAATAAGATGAGCCTTGGTCAGGAATGAGACCAAGAGCTTCAATTTATAGTCAGTTTAATGCAGAAAAAAGAAATGATATTTACTGTTCAAACTGATAAGGTATTTATTTATTGAAATACACATTCTGAATTTGATGCCAATAACACATTGCAAAAAAGTTGGGACAGGAGCACGTTTGCAACTGTGTTACATCACCATTACTTCTAAGAACACTCAGTAAACATCTGAAGACACTCACTGAGCAATATTTTAAAAGGAGAATTCTTTGCTTGATGCGCATCTTAAGTTTCTCAACAGTCCAGGGTCTTGGTTGTTGTATTTTGCACTTCACAATGATAAATGGACTTTTCGACTCCAGCTGAGCACTCAAAGCGTTTTTTACTACAGGCCTCATTCACCCATTCACACGGTGACTTATTCTATGCCTTTAAGTGCATTTAACTATCGTGCACACATTCATTCTCCAGCGGATGCATCAGGAGCAGTTTGGGGTTCAGTGTCTTGCCCAAGGACATTTGCATCTTGTAGACTGGGGAAGCCAGGGATCTATCTGCCAACCTTCTTTGTGGAGGATGACCTGCTCTACCACCTGAGCCACAGCCCCTCATAATGCATTATACATTTTCAGTCAAGTTCTGGACTGCAGGCAGGCCAGTCTAGTACCCACGCTCTTTTAATGTAAAGCCATACTGCTGTAACTTGTGCAGAATGTGGCTAGGCATCGTCTTGCTAAAATAAGCAATGAGCAGTTTCCCCCTGCAATTAATAAAGTATCCTGTTTCTGATTCTGATAAGCAAGGATGTCCCTGAAAAAGCTGTTGTCTGGATGGAGCCATACATTGTTCCAAATCCTGTATGTTTCCTTTAGCATCTTCACAGATGTGCCAGCTACCTCCACCCCCATACCAGCACAGACGCTGGCTTTTAAAATTTGCATCGATAAAAAAACCAACATTTCAAAAACAACTCATCAAACTCATCAGATGACAGCACCCTTTTCCAGTTTATTTTAGTCCAGCTCAGATAAGCTCAGACTCAGAGAAGTCAGCAGCATTTCTGGATGTTACTAATATACAGCTTTTATTTTTCAAGGTAGACGCCTAACCTACCTTTGTAGATGCAGCGATGTACTATGTTAACTGACAGTGGTTTCATGAAGTGTTCCCAAGTCCACACCGTAATATCCATCACAGAATAGTGCTGGTTTTTATTGCAGTGCTGCCCGAAGGTCACAGGCATTCACTGTTGTTTTTGAGCCTTGCCACTTAGGTGGAGAGATCTCTCCAGATTGTACTGTACTGCAGATAGTGAAATATCAAAGTTCCTTGCTAGCGCACATTGAAATGGTAAATGGACTGGCACTTCTATAGTGTTTTTTTACCCTGAGTGCTCAAGGTGCTTTTTACTATAATCCTCATTCACACAGCACTGTATTCTATGCCTTTAAACACATTTATCTATATCACACTCATTCACACTCTAGTGGATGCATCGGGAGCAATTTGGAGTTCAGCATCTTGCCCAAGGACATCTCAGGACTTACACTGGAGGAACCGAGGATCAAACCGTCAGCTGAAAGATGACCCGCTCTACCTCCTGAGCCACAGCCGCCCATATGCTAAGAAGTAATGTTAATAAATTGTTAAACTATTTGCCCACACAGTCTTTCACAAAAGTGGAGAACTTCATGCCATCATTGGTTGTGAACATCTAGGCCCATCAGGACTGCCCTTTTTTATATCCAATTATGATATTATGTTTTGTTACTAATTAATCTACTTACTTGTGGAATGTCACAAGTTTTTTCTGAGCTTTCCACAATTTTGCCAATCATTTCTTGCCCCTGTTCCAACTTTTATGGGTCATGTTTGAGACATCAAAATCAGGCTCTGTATCTCCAAAAAAATAAATACACAAATAAAATCAAATATTAACTATCTTGTCTTTGTTTAGTATTACATGGCATATATGTAGAAGATTATTTGTAAATCCATGTATTTCGTTTTTATTCGCATTTTACACAGTATCCCAACTTTTCTGGGAGTGGGGTTTGTAGCTCCACTGAAGCCACTCTGAAGAAAAGACGTGACAGCCTGTTTGAAGTGCGTGGATTGGCATTTAAAGGGAAACGATTCCCTTGGGCAGAACTCCAGGCACTGTCTATTGAACACTACTTCAGAGGTATGTATACTTTTGTAAATCAAAGATTGCAGCTTATGATTTATAATAAATTTGAAAAAAAAAAAAAAACATGTTTTAACTTTGTCATTATGGATTGATGAGTGAGGTATGGAGGGAAAGCCAGTGTATTCAATTTAAAACTGAATCTGTAATAAAGTGTCAAAGGGGGGTCCTAACACTTTTAAAAGTGACTGCATTATTACACATTATCAAATCTAGGCTGTATATTCAAACAATCCTCAGAGTACTCTAGCTAATTTAATTTGAATTTAAAAGAATAAAAGCTGAGCATTGAATCAATTGTATTCAAGATTTAAAAGTTTAAAATGCTCATTTAAAATGGTGATAATTTTATGATATGCAACCAAGCTAGATGAAAATCATAATAAAATGATATATTAAGAAACTTTATAGTACAAATAACAGGATGTTTCGAAAAGATGGACCTGATTCAAACTGTCTGTGAATAAAACGTTTACCACATGAAAGGGCAGGGTGTGGAGTTTTAAAAGACCGCAACTAACTATTTGTAACTTTGTGTACTGTATGTTGCTATCAAGAAATGTACCACACTGAAATCCGGTCCATCTTTTTGAAACAACTGGTACTTTCACTGGGTAGAAGCTGCTTCTCTCTTCTTCTAAAGAACACAATCTGCAAGAACTCTCATGTTTTGTAATAAATCGCAGAATTATGATCTAAATGTATTGAGACTCACTCGCAGTGAAATAGAAGACAGGATAAATGTTTTTTTTAAAAACAGACTGCATGGCTAGCTGCCAGATTTTATACAGCTGTGGCAATGGGACTGAAGGAAACACCTGAATTCAATAATGTTTCCCAGGCCACATAGTGTAAGTAGTTCAGTTATGTTGCAGAATCTCAACCAAGCAGCCAACGCAACATTTTTAACAGGCAACAGTAGCAGAGATAGACAGGCTTCCAGCAATAAGTATTTCTTTATGTAATAATTTCTCTGTAAGAGGTACACAGTTTTTAAGGTGTAATATAAAGGTTAAATCAAAAGTAGTCAAAAATAGCCAATTTCACCCTAGACTCCAAAGGGTTAATTGACTTTGCACTGTGCTTTGTGAGGTTTTTTTTGTTTGTTTGTTTGTTTTTGTGGTTCACCTTTGGTTACTGAGTTGCTGGGCAATGAAGCTCAGGTGTTGTGGAGTGACATGGAAGTAATTTGATGAGCAGTGTAGTGAACTGCTTTCTATGGGATAAAACATGTTGGAACGAAATCCAGTTTAACTTGTATACCTACATCAGTGTAAACAAATCATTTGCTTAACTCCACAAAAAATCACACACCAGGTATCTAATAGTCTGTAATGTATATGATGATTCAAGCTGATCCGGTAGCATCTTTATCACAAGCTACTATGTGTTTTCTCACAGTAGTAAAAAAAACCAAACCTCCAGACTTACTGTATTTATCTGCAAGCTGCTAGAATGATCCTTTAATTAAAACCTAATCAAAACAAAATGAAATCTGCTGAACAAATTATTTAAGCCTGTGATAAGATAATAATATCATAAATCTTGTCATAAATATTCATGAGTAAGAAAGGTAAACAAAGTGAGCAATTAGGCGTGTGACCTCAGTTTGCTTCAAGGGTTTAGGAATTATATATTCATCAGGTGGACATGATCATGTCGAATTTTCAGCCCTGGTGGTAACTGAGAATCACTGACGTAATATAAGACCTGCATACACTTACTGTCAATGAATTGTATGATGTGTATGTGTGTATTGTGTTTGCGTGTATGATTTTGGCACCAGAGTTAGCTTGCACTCTGGCAAGGACTAATTAGTGGCTGTAATCTGCAGGCTCACTCTAGGATCTTGGCTCCAAGGGCACCTGGATCTCTGAGCACTGGTGCCCACCTGCCCAGCCGTCTGCCTCCCTATGACACACAGATGGTTTGGGGCAGAACGTGCTTTCCTTACCCACTTTCTCGGAGTAGAAGTGGAAACCCCACTCCACCGGGTGGATAAAGACCCTTAAAACATATGAGCATGACAAGTGACTTTGTTGATTTTAGTAAAGCTTGCAAGGCAGAAAATGTTCTAATTGTCATTAAACTGGAGCTCAAACTAAACTCTTTAAGAATGTTAGAATCCAGTGGTCCAGTGAAGTTCAGTTAATGAACGCTGGCTCATGGGGTTGTTCAGAATGACACAAACCTTGGAGTTGTGACTCATAAAATGTTATGCATGTAAGACTTTAAACACTAAGGATACAGTTAATGTTGACATAAAGTCTATTCATTATTCATTGTGGAGCATCTCCGAGGTGTGAACTGTAGAAACACTTGCGCTCGTCAAACAACCGAAAAACAATTTATCAGTTTGTAAATGGGCTGTCAGGTTTATCAAGCAGCAGCAGGAGTGGGTGAGGCTCCAACCAGAGGACAGACAAGAGCAACTGAAAAAAAACTTTCATTAAAGGAACAGTTCATGAACAGAGACTCAGGCTGATAACAACAGGAGACAGGAGACGCTATGACAAAGACTAACTAAAAGGCAGGACTATAACTACACTCAGACTTATGGCAAATGAGTAACAGGAGGGAGAGAGACACACATGACAACAATTAGGGAATAGGGGAGGACAGGAAGCAAAATTAAACAATGCACAGAACACAAAGGATTGGCAAAGTGAAACAGGAAATGCAAAGAGAACAAAACTACACAACTGAAAACACAGGCATGATTAAACTTTGCAGAAGGATGAGAAAGCAGGTAAATGAGACAGAGGAGACACAGAGATACTAAAGAAACACAAAAGGGGGCCAGAAGTAAGGCTTAGAAAAGTAACTGATAAAACTCCAAAAATATGAACAGGGGAAAAATTAAGCAACAAGAATTAAGATTCAAAGTACTAAAGAATGTATAATGATCGAAACAACAAGAAAAACTAAAAAAAAAAACTAAGACTGCAGCCAACATTAACCAGGATACAAAAATTAACTCGAAACCCCAGGACTGCGACATGGGTAACTGCAATGCAGTCTCTGTGGGTTCCAGGAGGGCTTGCACCACTAACATGACATTGTCTTAAAAAAACCGACCTATCATTTATTTGTACTGGTACTTATGTAGCAAAAGTGCTTTTTACTACAAGCCTCACTGTTCACACCACTTTATTCTATGCCTTTAAGCACCTTTAATTATCAAACACACATTCACACTCCAGTGGATGCATTGGGAGCCCAAGGACAATTGAGCACAGACTGAAGCAGCGTGGTATTAAACCACCAACCTTCCAGTTAGAAGGTAACCTGCTCTACCTCCTGAGCCACATCCATATAGCGATCCAGATAAATGGATAAGTAAAGAATTAGGAACACCCAAACCAACATTAAACATTAAGCAAATACCTACAAAGTTGCACAGTTGGTGTTTTCCATGGAACTGACATGAGTGGAAAAAGTGGCTGCCAGGCTGTGAAGTGGCTAATGCTTTGTTCTGCTACCCTGGTCCAGACAGGTATCACTGACATGCATTATCCCTATGATACGGTGGAAAAGCACGAGATATCAAACATGAATATGGATAACTGTCTGAAATTTTCAGTGTTTAGGAGGATCAACTTCGCCACGCAGTAGGATGTAAGCTACAGGACTGCCCGAGGTGAGCAAGCAGTGCCACATGCTAGCTCGTCTTACTGACTGCGTAAAGTTTCATGGTGTGTTTCACTTCTCCTTGTGAGGAAAAGATGAAAGTGAAGGCTCCAGCAACCCTGGGATTTTCAGTGGACTGGAAGACTTTGTGATGTCACTTGATGAGGTGACTTGGGAGCACCTGAAAACTGCACAAGATCTTGGAAAGCACAAGATGAAGGAGGGCTTTGGTTGAAGACGAGAGGGAGAGATTGTCTAAGGAGGTATGGAGATCCATCACAAACCTTTTATGATCTATTTAAGTGTTAGAAAATAGTCACACACTCTGCCTTTACTAAGTTACACTGAGGAATGGATGGTAGCACTCTGATTTAGTTTACTGTTGTGCTTCTGAATTATGATGTAACTTCTCTACTGAAATAGCTGATTTAGGTGTTTCTCCAACTACAGTAAAAATAAATCAAGACATTTATGCAACTGCAACGGGACCGGAACATCAGAATGCCATGTTTTCCATGGAGAAGGAGCCACAGGAAAAAGTTACAGATCAGTGATCACATCCCTGCTTTGAAAGAAAGATGAGCAAAATTTCAATACAAGTGAATATTGTGATTTTTGCACATTGTCAACTTCAATGTCACTGTTCTTTATTCTAGATTTGCTGCTCCTATAATAGTCAAATATTACTGAACCAGTATTTCCCAATAATACTTAAGGACTCGTCTTAAGTTAGCAATTTGACATTAGAATGATTAATGCGAATAAAAAATGTTTCTGAGGTAGGTAGCATTCAAAAAATGTCATGTTTGTGATTGAAAGTAATCTATTATCTTTGCAGATGAACTCATAACTCACTATGTTGTTGATCAATTAGTTAAGACACTTACAGGGGGTGTTTGTTGTATTGCCATCTAGCGGTCACAGGTGGTATTGTTACGTGAAACACACAGAAAAGAATGTCTTCTGAGCTAGCTGTTAATTTACCCATCGGGTAAATTTACCTATCGGGTAAACTGACAACACGATTATCCGGTAGGGTAAATTAATAGGGCCAATCATCTGTTCCAATTTCTCCCCTGAAAGTTTTGGCCGGGGTGCCCACTTAGTTTGTATCAGTTTCTTTCACAGAGTAGCCAATATTTTATGAACACGTTCATGGTTTAATGACATGAATTCTTGTGTACATCAGGATGATAGCAGTTTTAGGACCTATTGTTTGCAAGGTGAATGTGTTAACCACTACACTACATAAATGCATAATTGTTGCTCTTTCTGTCCCTTTAACAATGCATAAAGCAACCATCTATCCTCCCGCCCATCCATTTTGTGCCACTTATTCCAATCCAGGTTATGAGGGCAGAAGTCTAAGCAGAGATGCCCGGACCTCCCTCTCTTCAGTCACCTCCTTCAGCTCTCCTGGAGGGACACAGAGATCATCTCAAGCCAGCCAAGAGATGTAATCTGTCCAGCGTGTCTTGGGCTCTCTTTGGGCTCTCCTTGAAGCTGGACATGGCCAAACCACTTCAGCTAAGAGGCAGCCAGAAGACTCCTTGGCCAGAAGCTCAAACCACATCAATTGTCCCCTTGTGATGTGGCGAAGCAGTGGACATACTCTGAGCCCCTCAGCCTAAGAGTGAGGTGAGGGTAGGAACGTGAATTGACCGGTAATCAACAGCCCTGCCTTTGCACTCAGTTTTCTCTTTAGCATAAAAGGATAGGGCCAAATCCACATCACTGCAGACACTACACCAATCCCTTTTTTAATCTCAAGTTCCACTTTACCCTCACTCATAAACGAGACCCCAAGATACTTGAACTCCTCTACTCAGGGCAGCAACTCCTCCCAAGCTCGAAGTGGGCACTCCACCTTTTTTGGCTGAAAAATATGCCCTCTAATTCTCATCTCAGCCACTTCACACTCTGCTACAAACCGACCAGTGCAAATTAGAGGTCATTACTCAGTAAAGTCAACAGGCCCACATAATCCATGATTTGTCATTGTTTATTAAAGACTCAAGTTATAATATGTTCTTCCATATTCTGCAAAAATGTATATTGAGTCTCTTCAACTAAAAAATGTCACCATCAACACTGCTGTGAGATCAGGTGAAACTACATGTCCCATCGTGCCCTAAGGTCATGCATTCAGTGGAAAGGAACTTGATCTCCTAGCTTCAGGAGCTGTAGCCACTTTGATCTTGTGAGGTTAAATGTCCCCATGTACGAATGACATCAGAGTCAGCCAAAATCAAGATTGCCAATGATCAAATCTTTCAGGCCTTCTCAACAGGCTCAATGATTGGACAGTTTTGGTGATATCATTCTGATGGACAAATGTGTCCTGAGAAGTAACATTAGTCAGGACTGTGAGAGGAGCATGAAGCTTAAAAAGTCTAAGTAAAGAGTATTTGTGGATCAGAAGCTTTTCTTTCTGCCACTGAGCACAAAAAATTATTAATTTACTGCTTCCTGTTATTTACTTTTTAAATTCTGCATGCTGTACCTTATTTTTAATTGAGTCTCATTATGAGTGTGAAAAAGAAAAAGAATACTTGAATGTTTTACTACAAATAATTCATGGTCTTAACATAACTGTTTAATTTTCATTCAGCAATGGAAACCTCTAATTTATTTCGTGTTTTACTGTCTGACAGATCAGAAAGCTGTTGTAAATTTGAAATGTACAATTTTGATTAATCTCTTAATTTAGTTATTATTTTTACTTCTGTTCATGAACTGTTCACAGCATAATGTTAAAAATTGTTATGTTAAAGCCAAATGTATGTAAGTCACTTACTAATGCTTGTAATTTTATTACATTATATGCAGGGATTTAACAACCCAGCCACAGGGGCCCACAAGCCAGTGTACTCCTAGTGCCGGTCCCAAGCCCGGATAAATGGTGAGGGTTGTGTCAGGAAGGGCATCCGGCGTAAAAACTTTGCCAAATCAAATATGCAGATTCATAACACGACTGTCATACCGGATCGGTCGCAACCTGGGTTAACAATGACCGCCTCCGGTGCCGTTAGCCAACAGGGTGCCGGTGGAAACAATGCTACTGTTGGTCGAATACCAAGGAGGGGGAGAGGGGGAAAGCGTGTTAGGAGAGAAAGAGAGATTCTGGAGTAAGTTGGATGAAGTGGTAGAGAGTATTCCCAGGGGAGAGAGAGTGGTGATTGGAGCAGACTTCAAAGGACATGTAGGTGAAGGGAACAGAGGGGATGAGGAGGTGTTGGGTAGGTATGGTGTTAAGGAGAGGAATGTGGAGGGACAGATGGTAGTGGATTTTGCAAAAAGGATGGAAATGGCTGTAGTGAACACGTATTTCAAGAAGAGGGAGGAACAAAGAGTGACCTACAAGAGTGGAGGAAGGTGCACACAGGTGGACTGTATCTTATACAGGAGGTGCAGCCTG
>VUQH01081600.1:15213-31903 GCA_015106775.1 Etroplus canarensis | reverse complement strand
TACAAAGAACCAATAACTAAACAGGAGCTGGGGCAGGAACAATGACAGTAAAACATAAGACACACAGCAAAGGGGATGAAACCAAACTGGAAAGAAACAAGAACATCCTAGAATTAAACAAACCCTAGTCCCACAATACCAAAAACCACAAACCATAACACACAGTCTCCAGACCCGAACCCTATTCAGCTGGTTTTGGATGAACTGGACAGAAGAGTGAAAGCAAAGCAACCTGCAAGTGCCACACATTTATGGAAACTTCTGCAACAGAGTTGGGAAGAACTTGCTGAAGAATATTTGATTTCTACTGTAGAAAGAATGCCATGAGTGTGTTCAGCTGTTACATCCAAAGGTGGCTACTTTGATGAGTCAACAGTTTAGAATACATTTTGGGTTATTTAATGATTTCTTTTTGAACTTCAATGGCTTGTTTGTTCTATGCTTTCATTTCAGAGAACAATGAGACTTTGAACTGCTCGAATTTAAAAACTGAAAAATTGGGGTGTTCTAAAACTTTTGACCGGTAGTGTATATCAGGAGAAAAATGTGGAAACCTCAACTTTGCATTAGGTGCAAGTCCGGTTCTTAATGGGAGGACCTATACAGTATAAGATAAGAAATGTGTTATTTATCCCAAAAGTTGGAAAATTACTGTGTCACAGCAACAATATAAAATACAACAAAAAAGAGAAGAGCTAAACAAATACCCACATGATAAAGCAAGCAGCTAAAATGTAAAGTGAATGTAGGTACTTTGGTACAATACGGCAAAGACCCTCCATATCTGTCCCTGAGGAAGCAGAGCTTAAGAAGTTGTTAAAGAATGTGTTCAACCTCGTGTCCAGTAAGTAGTGCAGAGGGTGGTCAGGATCCAGTCATTATCCACAGCCTTCACCACAGCCACAGTCATCTGGATGACCTCACTGTCAGCTGACAGAGGAATTCAAACAGTGTGTTGATTTAGACTGGATTAAACAGCAACAGCACTGACAAATTCCCTTGGCAAGTAATATGGATGCATTCCACAGCTAGCAGCTAAATGTTCAAGCCTTTTCTTCACAGTGACTTATCTGGAATTGCACTACTTTTCAATTACAACTAGCGAAAATCCCTTTACATCTCCTCCTACCACTCAGATTAATGAAAGTCCTGAAGTCCTGCAGCCAGGCGCCATCGTTTGAGGTCCGGGAAGTGCAAGTGTGGTAGCATGTCGCTACAATGCTCCATGAAGCATATCAAACTACATTCGCTGTGTTCCCTCTGGTCTTAATCAGCCCACCGATCTACTATCATTATCACATCCACCATGAAAAAAAAAAAAAGGTTTGGTGAAAACACCAAAAACCACTAAGCTTCAAAGTGTGCTCTCCTCCCAGGTCTCACCACCACCAGTTTGCCCGAAAGCACTACAAACTTTAAGACCTCGACACCCACAGAGAAATCCACCACCGACCCCGGTATGTCAACTGCCAGCACCATCTCAGCGACCAGCCCCACCGAGAGCACCATCTCAAGAACCAGCCCCGGTGAGAGCACCATCTCAAGGACCAGCGCCATCTCCACCACTAACTCTGCTACATCCACCGATGGCAGTTTTTCAACCACCAATCCCACTTTGACCCCTGAAGGAAGCTTCTCCACTCCCAGCAAGGCACCAACAGGTGCTCACTCGTTTCTCTCCATCAAATCACATGTGGTCCTGTTATGAAAAGATTACCTAGCAGTAAATGTAAGAGCTATCACTGTCAGGTTAACAAAAGATTTATGAGCACAGGGAACGCCAGGGAAAGGGAGAAATATCTAAGAAAAAAAAAACTTTAAGGTTTAAATCGCAAGTTCGCAGGAAACAAAAACTTGGATACAAAAATTTGCAAAAAAAAAAAACTCAAAAAAACGATGACATCCGCTAAACAGGTTATGTTTTTAGTTTATTTGTGTGTGGCTGTATGTGTGTGTTTTAGCAGGATTACACAAATGTTACAAACAGATTTGCATGAAAATTTTACTGGAGGTGGGGACTGGCCCAAGGTAAAAGTGATGAGAGGTCAATCTGGATCCAGATCCAGGAATCTTTTGAAGGTTTCCTTATCACCTTGTCCCAATTCAGGGGCTGGCTTGATGCAGTCAGATTACCATAGGTCACAGAGCGGCGATGAAGGCGGTCCCAAGGCTTTTTCAAATGCAGACCAAAAATGCGTCCTTCTGTTCTAGAAGGATTCGAAGGTGGATCCTGTTCCAAGATTCACTGCGCACCAGTGGCTGTTCGATGCTTTTTAATGCAAAACATAGCGGATAGCTTAATGACATTTAGCCAGTGATATTTACAATTAAATACGGTGTTTCATCGCACTCAAAAATCTAGTGGTGCAAATGTTAAAATAAAGAAAAACCTTAAAAAGTTACATTTAGGCTGAGTTAGTGATTTAAGTTCTTGGAGTCCAGCTACTTGATCACGCAAACTTTTAAAGCCTTTTTTTCGGACATAAGCATTTTAAAAGTTAATTTCAGTCTTAAAAAAGACTGTGGTCGCTTTATGGTTAATACTAAAAACATGTATGTAAGTAGACCACGTTTAGTGGTTGCATCATCACCAGATTTTTGTTTTTCTTTGAATAATTCTTTAACTAATAATGATATCACTGTGATTCCAAGCTGTAAAAGAAGTGTCATTGTTTTCATTGTGCACATTAACAACATACACTCACAGGTCAATTTATTAGGTACACTGGTTCAACTGCTCTTCAATGTAGATATCTAATCAGTCGATCATATGCCATCAACTCAATGCATTTAGGCATGGAGACATGGTCAAGATGACCTTCTGAAGTCCAAATCAAGCTCAGGATGGGGAAGAATGATGATTCAAGTGACTTTGAAGGCAGCATGGTTGTTGACGCCAGTCAAGCTGGTCTAAATATTTCTGCCGATCTGCTGGGATTGTCCTAGAAAACATCTCTAGGGTTTACAGAGAGTCTGAAAAATACAGAATATCCAGTGAGCAGCAGTTCTCTCTCAGAAAATGCCTTGTTGATGCCAGATGTCAGAGGAGAATGGCCAGACTTCTTCAAGCTGATGGGAAAGCAACAGTAACAGCAGACTCTATCATATCTCTGTGCAATCTTTCCAGCACTTTGTTAAATGTCCCCCATGAAGAATGAAGGCAGTTCTGAATGCAAAAGGGAGCCCAACCAGGCACTAGTAAAGTGTACCTAATAAAGTGGCTTTGAGAGTAGAAATATTTGACCTTAAGAAAACATTGAAATTCAAGGATTGCTCAGCCTTGGTGGAGGTATGCAGTCTCGTATTGCTCTTGTTTCTCATTTAATTATTGTCATAACACCTGCACCATTTTTAAAACCAGATTCTACTGATAACTTCCTGTTGGGAAAGCCTTCACAGTGTTCAAGGGCAACCAAAATTATATTAGAAAAGGCCGTTGTTGAAATTAAAAGTGATGGGCCACAGACCACTGCTTCATCATGCAGTGACAGCAGTTAGTCCTAAAAATGTGGAGTACGATCTCAGCGGACCTATCTCGACGAATACGTTTTCGATATGTTTTGGGAAGTTGAATTGTTTTTATGACAAGACCATAGACAGACAAAGATGGACATAGCCACTGCGACTTCCCCTATTGGTTTTGGACTCATTTTTTGAAGTTTCATTACGAGCATTTTAGCTGGCACCATGATGAAGTTATTATTACGCTGTTGTAAAAAATACCTGAAAGCCTTCAGGTGATGGCTTTTCAGGGAGCTTTTACAATGCTGCACCAAGAGCATGAACAGGGCCTAGAAGGAGAGATCATATTTCTCCTGTACTGGCGTCTCTTTAATAGCTTCACCAACGCTTAGTTATATTGCTCAGGCTGCTGGGGAACTTCCCATGATGCACTACCATTTCTTCTGGATTCCCTTCTTTTCACCCCCATGTACTTTATGTCAATGCTGCATGTGTCTGCCATCTCCTATAGTTTCTTTCTTCTTTGTCTGTCTTTGCTCCCCTTTTCTCTCTTCTCTTTCTCCTCACCCCCTCCAAATGGCTGAGGTAAATGGCTGCCCTTCCCTAAACCTGGTTCTGCTGGAGGTCTCTTCCTGTTAAAAGGGAGTTCTTCCTTCCCACCATCGCAAAGTGCTTGTTCATAGTGGATCGTCTGAGTGTTGGGGTTTTAAATTTAATTCATGTGACCCTTCATTTAACTGAAAAAAGTACAAAGAAGAGGTTTCAGTAGTTTTACTAACCAACTTCATTGTATTGTGTATGTACAGAAATGTAGAATTTGATGACTGAAACACACTCAAAACTTGGGAAAGAGGCATGTTTACAATTGTGGTACTTGTTTGGTTCATTGTTGACATTTGATCTCGCTGCGTCCCAGAATTATGACGTCTGTCTCCCTTCAGTGAGGTAAAAGTCGGATGAAATGAGACATGATTGTTCAGACTGAGGTCGCTTTGAAAAACATTGGATACTTAAGCAGTTTAGGACCACACGTGAATGTGGGCTGAATTGGATTTGAAAAAACGGAATTTGTGCTGTTCAGACTGTCATAAAAAAACAGATGCGAGTCCCATATGGGCAAAAAGTTGGATTTGGGCCACTTTTGCTTGCAGTGTGAACATAGCTTTATACTCAATCATGATATCTCACCTGCTTCCAGTTAGCCTGCTTAACGTGGAGTCGACCCAACTGGTGTCGCTTAAATATTATGTGCACGTTTTGATCTTATTTTAACTCTGTCCCAGCTCTGGTTGAGTGTGTTGTAGTTGATCAGTAAAACTACTAAAAAATTTGTCTTTGTATTTCGGCATTTAAATGAAGGTTTGCGTCAGTTAGTCCCCAGCTTTTTTGGAAATGGAGTTTGTGCCAGGCTATAAACAAGGCGTTTATTCATTTAAAGTTGGGTATCTTAATATGGGAGTCTGTGGGGACTGAGTCGCTTCTGGAGCCAGCCCCAAGTGGCCATTAAAAGGAACTGCAGATTTTGCCACCTCAGCATTGGGTTCATTTTTCAACTAGTGAGGTTGTCCTTTAGTCAAAACAGACTTTTAGCAGGGCAATTTTCAGAATCAGAATACTTTGTTAATCCCAGGGGGAAATTACTCACATTACAGGCACTCTTTCCATAAACATAAATAGCAAATATTAATAGAGATGCCTGTTTAGTTAAGAAGGTAAAAATGTAACAAACTCTGCACAGTGAGTCAAGACATTTGTACATTTATAATAGCCACTGGAGGAGTGATTTTTGTCATCAGCGTGGCCTGTCATTTCATACTTCAATTCAAGGCATGTGTAATCAAGTCTTACCAAACCGGCCTAAACTGTTTCAGTTGATTGTGTTAAAGTAACTTAAACATAGGCCGATGTTGCCAAGCTTCTAAACTAATTTCTTAAAATTTACATTTCAGTTAACAAGTCTGAGATTTCTAGTAAGAGTGTAAGAATTATCACTCCAAGAAAAAGCATTTGACAAATCAGAGACTAAACCTTTTTCAACTAAAAGGTTTTAATGAGATCTTTTTCAGTCATTAATTGTTGTCAGCTATTGATCAGCCATTAACTGCAGTCGCATCTAAGCTACACTTCAGCATTTTTTCTTAACATGCATACCTCCTGACTTTTGTTTCTGCAGTCTTGGTCCCATCTGGTGAATATGGGGTAGCGGACATGGCAGCACTGGGTGCGACCTTGGGGGCTCTGCTGCTAATATGTCTGGTGGTCATTGGCGTGCTTGCCCATCGCATGCAAAGGGGGAAGGCTGACTGGAGGAAGATCTACGAAACCAGCGTGTTTCGAAACTCCGTAAGTTTAAAGTTTAGAAGGTGTTCAAAGTAATGGCAAGCACAGGGTTTGCAGAAACCCCACCATCATCCAGATTTACCCTTCTCCAACACGTTGGTTGCACTCCTTCACACTGCTGTGGTAAAGTCTACTTTTGTTCACCTTATTTCCTGCTGGATGATCTTACAGAGAAAGTTTACACATTCCCGCTCCCAAGAATGAACATTCAAATTTTAATGACCTTGTGGCCTTTGTTCTTGCACCACCTTGAGAATACCTGTATCTTTTTAGCTCCACTTTGGTTAAGCGTAGATTCATTATAATTATACTGACTTTAATGCTTCCTTCTGAACCCTGGAAATTGCTCCACAACCATCAGACCTTGAGTTGAAATGGTTTCATGAATGCCCAACTTTGGTTTAATGTGCAACCTTTAAATTGTAGCCAGCAACTGGGTTGTTTACTCTGATTCTAATTTTTAGCTTCAGGTTAATAATAATGTAATGGTTAACTAGACTGTAGCCTAAAGTTTGATTGGCTTCATGACTGTTCTTGTCATTTCGTGTGAATTTTAAATACAGTTAGCCTTCAATTAAAGTTACCCAGTAAAAATGAATGTCCGTTTACAACCCCAATTCCTAGTGGTTGGGATGCTATATGAAATATAAATAAAAACACAATGCAATGATATGCAGATCTCATAAACCAATATTTTATTCACAAAATAAAATAGAAAAAAAAACACATTTTGAAAGTGAGGCATTTTACTATTTCATGAAAAATACTGATCTTGAATGTGATGGCAGCAACATGTCTAAAAAAGGTGGGACAAAGGCAACAAACGGCTTTAAAAGTATGTGGTACTCGAATGAAACAGCTGGAGGAACATGTTGTGACTAATGTAGTTAATTGGCAACAGGTCAGTAATGTGACTGGATATAAAAAGAGCACCTTAGAGATGCAGAGTCTCTCAAATCAGTATTGGATGAACTGAAAACCAGTATTGGATGCTTGTGGTCTTCTGGCCCTCAGGCAGTACTGCATTACAAACAGACATGATCCTGTCATGGAAATCACTGCATGGGTTCAGGAACACTTCCACAAATCATTGTCTGTGAACACAGCTGGCTATGCCATCCACAAATACAAGTTAAAGCTCTGTCATGCTTCAGAAAAACCACCGTCTTCTCTGGGCCAAAGCTCATTTAAGATGGACTGAGGCAAAGTGGACAACTGTTCTGCAGTCAGATGAATTCATTTTGGAAATCATGGACTCTGTGTCCTCCAAACTAAAGACGAGAGGGACCATCCAGCTTATTATCAGCTTATTATCAGCGCTCATTTCAAAAGTCTACCACTCTAATGGTATGGGGGTTCATTAGTGACTATGGTACTGGCAACTTCCACATCTGGAAAGGCACCATCAGTGCTGTAAGTTTTATACAGGTTTTAGAGCAACATATTCTCCCCTGCAGAGGACATCTTTTTCAGGGAAGGCCTTGCATATTTCAGCAAGACAATGCTAAACCACATACTGCAGCCGTTACAACAGCATGACTTTATAGTAGAGGAGTCCAAGTGCTGGACTGGCCTGCCTACAGTCCAGACCTTTCACCAAATGAAAACATTTGGTGCATCATGAAACACAAAATACGACCAAAAAGACCCAGAACTGTTGAGCAACTGAAATCCTATATCAGACAAGAGTGGGACATTTCTCTCATAAAGGTCCAGCAGCTGGTCTCTTCAGCTCCCAGATGTTTACAGACTGTTGTTAAAAGACTTAATTAGTTGCAACATGCTTCACCAGCTGTTTCTTTTAGGTCCACTTATTTTTCCAGCTTTTTGTTGCCTTTGTCCCAATCTTTTTGAGATGTGTTATTGCCATCAAGTTCAAGATGAGCTAGCATTTTTTATGAAATAGTAAAATGTCTCATTTTCAACATTTGATGTTTTCTATTTTATTTTGTGAATAAAATAATGGTTTATGAGATTTTCAAAATTTTATTTTATACAGCATCCCAACCTTTTTAGAATTAGGGTTGTAGAATAGATATAGAAATGTACTAATGAGTCAAGAGAGTGTGTTGAAGAGACGGAAGGAGTACTTTGAGGAGCTAATGAATGAGGAAAACGACAGGGGTGAGCTCTAAGCCCCTTCTTGTTTGCAATGGTGATGACAAATGGTTGACAAATGAGGTCAGACAGGACTCTCCATGGACTATGATGACCTGTAGTGAGAGCAGGAAAAGAGCCTGGGCAGATGGAGGTATGCACTGGAGAGAAGAGGAATGAAAGTCAGTAGAAGCAAGACAGAATACATGTGTGCAAACATATAGATCCAAGGAGCAGAGGTGGTGAAGGTGGATGAGTTTAAATACCTGGAGTTTACCATCTGAAGACAGAGCACAAGAGAGGTGAAGAAGAGAGTGCAGGCAGGGTGGAGTGGGTGGAGACGAGTGTCAGGGGTGCTTTGTGACAGAAGGATAGCAGCAAGAGTGAAAGGGAAGGTTTACAAGACAGTAATGACACCTGTTATGATGTGTGGTTTTAAGACATTGACACTGACGAAAAGACAAGTGGTGGAGCTGGAGGTGGCAGAGTTGAAGATGTTGAGATTTTCCCTGGGAGTGACCAAGATGGACAGGATTAGAAATGAGTACATCAGAGGGACAGCTCATGTTGAGAAGTTTGGAGATAAAGTTGGAGAAGCAAGGCTGAGATGGTTTGGACATGTTCAGAGGAGGGATAGTGGATATATTGGACAAAGGATGTTGAAGATGGAGCTGCCAGGCAGGAGAACAAGACAAAAACCTCAGAGAAGGTTCATTGATAAAGTGAAGGAGGACATGCAGGGGGTTGGAGTGACAGAAGAGGATGCAAGGCATAGGGTGAGATGGAGGTAGATGATCTGCTGTGGTGACTCCTAATGGGAGCAGTTGAAAGAAGAAGAAGAAGAGGTTGTAACAAAGGGATAGAACAGGATATCCAGGAACCGTAAGTGAACAGTTTCAAGGGAAGGGTTTCTGACGCTTGTCCATCTGTAAAATTAATGGTAAAGACTCTTGTCTGGTCACTAATACATGTCTTCCCCCTTCTGATTGTCTGTCTACAGCTGGGTCAAGGCTCAGGCGGTCAAAAAGAGGGCATCCAGTACACCAATGAAGCCTTCGAGAATGATGAAGATAGAGGAAGCGTGGGCTCAGGCAATTCAGAGAGGAAAAGCATTGGAGAGCCACCAAAACCACTGTGGGACATCCCAATCAACAAGGACATCGAAAGGTCTTCTGCACGGCTGCATGACCTGCTGCCTGATGACACCAGCGACGTCGGATCAGACAAGACTGACAGCGATAAGGAGGTGAAACCCATCCTAACAAAGGAGAGGCGCGTCGAGGAGGGATACAAGTCTGTCTGGTTTAGGGAAGATATTGACCCCAACGCCAAGGAAGACGTGGTCATCATCCCAGGCAACAGAGCGGATGACAGCAATGACGAAGATGAGGAACCATCTTCCAGCAGCAGAGAACACAACCGAGATGAAAAGTCATCAAAAAGGTCCAAGGTCTTGTTTACTGAGTCCGATCTGGACAGTGGACTAGGCGTGAAAATAGAGGACCATGAAGATGACTCCGACAGTGACGGAGCACTGAACATTGATCTGTGAGCACAGCCAACCTGTCAAATGCCACCCATAATAAAATCTAATCAGCTTTCTGACCTGTAATTTTCAGCATTATCAGTCTATTACAAGGGAGCAGTCATACAGAACTAGCACTAAATGTACCTAATGGAGGCTTATGGCAACACTAAAAAGTTCTAAGCTTTAGATTTTACATAAATTCTACCTTTTATGCTTTTATGGCATTTATTCTTTGTGTAAATATGTGATAATTACTGTAGCATTAAGAGATAAAAGATGTTATTATATACATTTGTGTGTGTTTGAGGCTCCTGAAATCCATGTTGAAGAAATTACGGAATGGAAAACCCTTCAGTCCTGGGGTCCCTGGTGGTCCTAGCCTGTACTAAAGAGTTTTCTTTCTTTCCTTTTAAAGGAGCTCCGTTGTGCTTGTATCTCCTGCCGTTTCGCCCCGTCATCTCATTTTATAGTTGCCAGTAAAGATGGGGGAAGTGTGAGTAAAAAATTAACTCATTTAATAGTTAATGATAAGCTGTTTGTTTATCGCTGGTAGAAGAAAATATGTTGAAGAAATGCCCCGAGAAATAACAAGTGGTAAAAGCAGCCACGTACTGGTACCATCAGTGATAATAAAAACCCGCCTGCTGATAGTGGAGACCGTAAAACATCATTACGCTGAAGGGACGTTGGACTTCAATTAAATAATTCCAGAGTTAGCATTCATCAGCAGAATGTGTTGTGTACATGCTGCTGTTGGCTTAAGCAAAATTGTGCATTCAAATAAATGAAAAACACTACAAAGTGAATATGGACCTTTGCTGATAAATGGCTAAATTCAATAAAGCTCCAAAGTGAAATCTGTGAGTTACTTGCTCCAATGTGTGAAAGACAGTGTGCGTTATTATTATTATTACTGAAAGGTATTTAGGACCCCAAACTGAATGCAGTCTTAACAGAGATTAGAAAGGCACACACCTATTTATATACAGGTTCCATATTCACAGTGAACATCAGTGCCATAGTGCAGTAGTTCACCACAGTTCACAGGTTGCTGTAATGTATAAAGTACGGAAAGAAGGCGACGTCAGAATACTTTATTGAGCCCAGGGGGGAAATTGCATTGTTGTTACAGACACATAGTTATATATAAATAAATGTAAATCTGAAGGAAACATGTTTGTATCGTGTTCAAATGTAACATAGATCACTCCAAAAGTTAAACATTATATACAACAAATAAACTCTCTGGCAACCCCATCAGTGAGTCCTGTCCTTGCAGATCAGTTTGTTGAGTCTGTTGGTGTCCACTACTCTCAGTCCGCTGCCCCAGCACACTACAGCATAGAGGATGGCACTGGCTACCAGACTCATAAGACATCCTGAACATCATCCAGCAGATACTGAAGGACCTGAATCCAGTTTATTGTCAGTGTGGACACCGAGGTATTTGTAGTCCTCCACTGTCTCCACACAGACCCCATGCATGGAAACAGGGGACGCTGGTGTTTTGGTCCTTCTCGTGTCCACGACCAGTTCTGTAGTCGTTTTCCCGTTAAGCCGCAGATGGTTCTGTTCGCACCATGTGACAACAAAGAGATATGTTATCTTATCATCCGGTTGGCTGTACTGCACAAACTGAGAATTACATATATACATACAAAGTACTCCAGATCTGTGATTCTTCAACTGTACAAGACAACTGACCAAATGTTATGTTTTAGTAGTTTACAGGTCCCATGAGCAGCTCCCCTTGTGGTTACACCTTTACTCCTCATAGGTTTTAGGATTTTTTGTCTAACCAGATCAGGGGCAAGGCCATTTAACATCAACTTTGATGAATTAAAAATGTATGAAATTTTTACAGCTTAAAATATATTTTTCCAGAATTTTAAAATGATGCCACTTCATGGGTTTCTGATCCCATGTTTTTATTGCCGATTGGGTTGCCTGGTCCCACACAGTTACATAACAGGAAAGGTGTGACAACATCATGCCGTGCAGACAGAACTGAGCAGACTTTACAGGTAGACAAGATCTTATAAGTCAG
Organism: Etroplus canarensis; assembly: GCA_015106775.1. Taxonomy (NCBI): domain Eukaryota; kingdom Metazoa; phylum Chordata; class Actinopteri; order Cichliformes; family Cichlidae; genus Etroplus; species Etroplus canarensis. The sequence continues at coordinate 20,429 of VUQH01081600.1, read as the reverse complement.
AGGCAGTTCAGTTGGACTTTTCTGTTATTAACCTGCTGTCTTTCTGGTCAATAAGTATTGGGAGTTCATCACATATTTTTTTCAATCTCATTGAAAAGCACACAGATACCGTTTTTGTGTGGTTCAAAGACAGGAAATTATTTCGAAACTACTGTGACACACTAATCATTCACCTATTCAATCACTCCTCAGCCTGCTGTGGAGTCTTTGCTGATACATACTGTAGATGACAGCATCATCAGCATATCTCTCATCTTTTTGGCCTGAATTTGAGCCATCTATTTCCTAAAGTTGCAAGGCTCTAACTTCAAAGACACAATTGGTCAGGTCCATTGATGGTATTAGTGCAACTCTGAATATGATGTTGCAGGAATAACATCAACAAGTAATACCAGACCATGCCTGAGAACCCAATGGCACCTCAAACAGAGCTTTAAACATTGTCTGCAGAAGGGGGGACCTGCTTGAAGGACGATTTTCTTACCACTACTTCAAATCAGGCCTAAATTTTAGAAAAACTAGTCACTGAAATGAAGTGCATAAGACTTCCTGCTTGGAGTTTGACAAATGGCACAGAACTCTAAGAACCAGAGGAAAAACAAATTGGTTCTCTGGCCTGGCGTGACTGGAGAACTCCACAAACTTTGAAAGCGCTGAACAGCAGGCAATTTCCATCACTATGGTGGAACACAGTGGTGGTAACATCAAACTATAGCAATGCTTCTCAAGAGCAAGGACAGGGAAGGGAAAGATATTCTTTTGGCTGTTTCCTGTCAAGGGGTCACCACACAGTGGATCCATCCGCCTCCACTTCACCCTATCACTTCCATCCGCTTCTGTCAGACCCACTCTCTGCAGGTCCTCCACTACATCCATGAACCTTCTCTGTGGTCTTCCTCTTCCTCCTGCCTGGCAGCTCCATCTACATCCTTTGCTTCACCCTCCTCTCAAGTTTGCTTCTCTTATTTTGTCTCCAAACTGTTCAACCTGAGCCATCACTCTGACTTACTCATCTCTAATTTAACGAAACCTGGTTCTTCAATGCGCACAAAAAGGACTGATCCTTTAGCACTATAATGACTGGAGGTACACGGTCAAGACCGCACAGAAGTAGTTTTATGTGTTTCTTTTCAGTTGCACAGCCAAAGCCCAAACTTAATCTTCAGCTGTTGAGATACCTATAAACGGCAGTTCACGGGTGTTTTCCATCCAATCTGATTGAAGTTTGACTGGATTTGCCAGAAATAATGGGATAAATTACCCCGATTCAGGAGTGCAAGGCATGTAGAGACTATGCTAAGACTAAGATCTGTAACTGCTGTTCAACAAAGTTTATCCATCTGTAATGGTCTGAATGCTTTGATCAATGTTTTTCATTTTTTTTTAAATAAGGAAAAAGTGTGATACACAATAAGAGGTCTCTGTTATATCATCAGTTGTTTTATGCTAAATAGTGGTTGAAAGTATCAGTTTCTATTGAGTTCAAATCAAAGTATTTGTATGTTCACATAAGAAATTAAAACCTTTTATCTGAAACCACACAGTTACAATCTAACATTAAGATGGTGTCACCTACAGGCTGAAGCAGGTACTGCATTTTTTTAAAAAAAAAAGCAAACATTACCATGGTAACATTTGGTTTTACTTAAACACATGTACATCACATTTCAACAGTAGAAATTATACCATTTAAAAACTTTACACCTATTCATACAATGAGGCCATTTTATAAAACCCTTAAATCCAAAAGTCACAACAGGAGGACAGAAATATTCACAGTGACAACAAGAGAAAAACAAAACCTGAGAAACCACAAACAAAATGAGGGCCATTAAGAGTTAAAGAAAAAAAATACAGAAAGTCAAAAAAATAGTTTTAAAAAAGTATCTGGCTGAGGCAACACGGCGTTAGCAAGTGGCAGCAATTTTACAGAAAGCAGTAAAAAGCTTTTAATCAGACTGAAAACTAAGAAGAGAAATAACGACTTGGCAATGACTATTCAAACAGTCAAACTTCATGTGCAATTTAACTCCTCAAAATGTGTCAGGATTTAATTTTTTTTTAGCTAAAAGAGCAGTTTGCTACACAGACTATTTTTGGTGGAATAATTGAAATCTGAAAACAAAAGAAAAGAAAAAAAATGTGGCTCACGCGTTCATCCGGAAGAGAAAAACCACAGAGACTGATCTGCAGCGTCGCTAATTTCAAACGGGCACAGCCGACTAGCTGGCTTACAAACGTATTCAGCTAAATACGGTAAACATGGTGTCAGTTTGCTTCACTTATGCCAACATATTAATCTAAGATACACGTTTGAAAGGATGGCAAAGAAAAAAAAAAGTTGTATATCATGACTCAAATAATCTGACAGCAATAAACCTCAATGACGCAACAGCTCATCCAACTCATGACCAATCACAGTCCACGGGTTACTGTGTGCAGCACAGAAAGAAGCTGAGAAATTTTCTTGTGGTTGGTTGGCTGTCTTTCAAACTAATGAGAATTCAAATCCATCGTGAAGTCAAGGAGGCTCACAAACGGTCACATCCAGGATACCGGCCCTAGTTCTTGACCAGCTCTAACCTAGCTTACGATATTATTATGCCATAAATAAACTCAATGGTGCATAGATGGCAGAAGGACACACAAACACATTTTCTGAACATTACAATCCAGACCAGTACTTTTCAGAGTAGCGACTGTGAAAATGCAAAGGTGTCCTCAAAACAAGGAATCCGATGTTTCATCAGGTGATCCGTGTGTGCAAGTTTGAGTGAATTGTGGGTGATACTGTAGCAGGAGTAGCGATTCTCCTGAACAGCCGCACTACAGACTCCTCACTGCGGGGGGGGGTCTTTATTCTAATGTTTTATGATACTTAACTTCAGCTAATTCAAAGTGCTTTAAAAATGAAGGTCAGTGCAATAAGCAGATCAGGAAAAGGAAAAAAAGTTGAACTGAGCTAACTGAAGAGAAAGAAAAAAGTGCCATTTAATGCTTTAAATTTGGCAAAAAGCTAAACTAAACACTAAACTAAAATGGTTAAATTCTGCATTTGGCGCTCCTTTTTGGCCTTATTTTTTCGGCTTATTAACTGTAAAAGAAAAAAAAAACAGTTTTATGTGCTGTGTTAATGCTAGCCATTTAGTTTTTAGTTATGACAAATAAAACTAAAAGATAACAATTACTTCACGGTTTATGCTGAATCAAATCTCTCAAAGAGAGTAACTGCTAATCAACATTCATATGGAATACAAACACTTTACACCAATACATAAAAAAGTACATTAACGACTGTAAGGCTTGGCTGCAGTAATACAATACAGAGTCATATTAAATTTATACAAAACCCTGAAGACAATAATGTAAAATAACAAGGTTTAAACACATTTGTTTGTTGCAATGTAAAACTGGTGGTAATGAAAGCCTCCACCTACGTTTGCATCAGTTGGATTTCTTTGTTTTTGAGAAAGAAGCTATCAAAAACACCATTTAACAGTTCCAGTATCTTCAAATCTGAACAGTTTGGGGTTTGAACTGTAAGCAGGACATCTGATGGACATTTTTCACTATTTTCTTTGATAAAAAATAGAAAACATTAAGTGAGAATTGCAGCAAAACAATAAAAAAAGAGGATTGGTGCGTCGTTGGTAGCGATGCAGATATTTTACTGGTTTGTCGTGGTGAAGAGAGCGCCAAGTGTGAAAGCAAGGCTGTCAAACTTCTGGCTGATCTACGTTCCTACCCTTACTTACGGCCATGAGGTCTGGACAGAGACTGAAGGGTGTCTGGGCTCTCCCTCAGAGACGGGGTGAGGAGCTCGGTTATCTGGGAGGAGCTCCGAATAGAGTCGCTGCTCCTCCGTATCGAAACGAGCCAGGCGATCAGGATGCCTCCCCGCCGCCTCCTAAGTGAGGCGTTCTGGGGCATGTCCCACCAGGGGGAGGCTCTGGGGCAGACCCAGGACACACTGGAGGGATTTTTTATCTCTCAGCTGGCTTGAGAATGACTCGGGTATCCCCACAGAAGAGCTGGAGGAGGTGGATGGGGAGAGCGAAGTTGTTGAAATGTTTGCTCCATAAAGCATTGGAAAATAGTGAAATATGTCCTTGCCAGTTTCCCAGCGTGCACAGTGCTGTTTTCAAATGTCATGCTTTGTGATTAACAGTTCAAAGCCTGCAGATATTAGTTTACAGTGTACAGAGTAAAGAAAGAAATGCATATACTGGGAAGCTGCAGGCAGGGTAGAACGACTGTTTTTGTTTGACCCAAGTTATTACTTTGTTATCAGAATTTTCTACCGACCAAATGGTCAGCACACACACCTAATGTGGTAAACTTTCCAGCTACACCTTAGTAAGCTGAAGCCTGCTACCAGTCATGTGACTCACCTGACCAATGAGCTCCAGTACTACACTGTATTGTGTGAACAAAACTGTATTTAACCTCCCTACAGATTTTTCCATATTAAAAGTCTACCAACTATGAGAGGGATTAATCCCCTTCGGCAGCTGGGAGGCTTTTAATCTGATGTTAACTCTGCACAGGAAATTCTAAGTTTAATGGACAGCAGTTTAGCAGAGTGGAAACAGGAAGCATAGAGTATATAGAAACTGTACGGCTTCTTTAACCAGGCTTTTATTTGTTTGTGGCGGCTACTGTTCGAACACCAGCTAATATTTGAGTGTTGACAGTAAACTCACACTCAGAGATGTACCGTGCTCCGAGCTTTGGGTGCTTCTGTTAGAACTGTTGAGGAACAGCGACTGTCTGACTGATAATAACTCAGCGATTGGCTGGAATCACCGTCGCTCAAACACTGTCACTGAACTGTTCTGACTGGTGAGGGAAGACCAGCAGCTGTGTGAAGACGTCTCGGTGTTCGTGTTTAAGGCGGCCGTCTCGCAAAAGTCTCACTATGTCTCCGGGTTGATGGCTGAAGCCATGGCGACAACCTTCATGTACTGAGTGTAGATGGCGTCGAATGCCTCATCTCTGTGCATCATCGCGCCGAACACCATGGGCTGCGACAGAACAGAGGAACATCGGTCAGATACAGCAAAGAGAAAGCTGCGGTTGACATTAGTGTTCTGGAGTATAATTATGCAGCAGCTTGCAAAAGTATTCACCCCCTCTGCGTTTTTCACATTTGTTACAACCTGCAATTTAAACTGATTTTTTTTTTTTTTTTTTAAATAATGGCCCCCCCCCCCTTT
>VUQH01081600.1:0-14933 GCA_015106775.1 Etroplus canarensis | reverse complement strand
GCGTGCGGCACTCTCTTTAAGGTGCAGCTGTTAAAATTGAGACCATCTTGCCACATGTTTACGTCCTCTTAATATACTTTTTAAAATGTATTTAACAGGATTAAACAGAAGACCAAAAGATGGACATGTTTCATATTTGAGGAAATTCACAACTGTCAGTCAGTAATGTCAGAGGGGCACATGGCCATGATTTGCAGCAGGCTAGCGTGGGAACATCATTTTTAAACAGCGTGGGGGGTTTTTATTATTATTTCCTGCGATACGCAGCTCAGTCGATGTGACATGAACTACTTGTTCCACATGCTGGTAAAGTTTGCTGATTTGTCAGTTACATTTATGGCCCGATAAATATGTGAAGATGTGCTTTCAGTTTCTCCACGTTCAGCAGGTCGGCAGCTTAGACAACAACACAAGAATGTTCATACAAAATGAAGATTTTAGGTATAAAACACTTTAAAAAGGATGAATTATTGTTGAGTCAACTACCAAACTGTATAAGCAGTTAAACATCGCTCAGCCCAGACAGTAACACGAGTAATGAATAAAGATCTCTGCGTTATGAGCACTTTCACAACTCGTGCTTAATTTTTTTTTTTTTTAACTCATCCTATACCTCATGCTACCTATGCTTTACACATTGCATATTGTATATTTGGGATATATGTACATATATTTATTTTTCATTTTTTATATTCATATTTAAAGATACTTACAGAGTGTCTGCAACATAAGTAATTTCCCCCCGGGATTAATAAAGTAATCTGATTCTGATTCTGAATTATTTCAGTATATTTTTACACCTGCGTTAAGCTTTTTGTTCTTAAGTGAAACCATCCAGCGTGTGCACCCTGGTTTCTTTGTTATCTGCGCTTGCCATTGGCCCTCAGTGACCACTTACCTTTTGGGTGGATGGTGTCGCAATGGAGATGCCCATCCCAGATCCAGGCAGCACAGACAAAACTTTGTACTGTGGGGAAGAGAGCAGTTCATGAGGAAAAAAAAAAAAACAACTAAGGAGCTTTAAAGTACCTGCAGGCACCAGGCTTTTTACTCCAATAGAATCACAAAACCACTTTGTAGAATTACCAGCGCAGTGGGAGTGGATCATCTCTAATACGTGTTTTTGTAATTGGTAAATGGATAGGTGCTTATATAGCACTTTTCTACTCTGTGTGCTCAAAGCGCTTTTTACTTCAAGCTTCAGTCACCCATTCACACACACACACTTACACTCCGGTGGATGCATCGGGAGCAATGTGTGGTTCGGTGTTTTGCCCGAGGACGCTTCGGCACGCAGACTGGAGAAGTCAGGGATCGAACCACCAACCTTCTTGTTGGAAGACGACCCCGCTCTACCTCCTGAGCCACAGCTACCCTTCAGCATCTTTGATTGTGAGACACTTACCTTCTGGATGTCGGTGATGTCAAGCAGTTTGATGACTTTGTTCCTCTTTGTGGATCCGGACCTGGAGCTGGAGCTCTCAAAACACAGGTAACTGAGAGAGACAGAGGCGAGCGTTAAGTCCATTACTACATACTGAGCCGAAGACTGGAACCGAGGCCCGATCTCAGTCACTGAAACGGACCTCGGGACACATGATGCTTCCAAACAGTCAAATCGAGTTCTTGCTAAGTGTAACAGAGCAGCGTTAGAAGTAATCCTTGCTGGAAACACCATAAACTGGCATGGGAGGTGCACAGCCCAGTACAGCAAGGCTCTGCTATGGTGATTAAAACCACTCAGATCATTATGGCCCCCTCTACCAAGGACTGGTGACAGTGGTTTGGTGCCAGAACAGCGGATACAAAAAGAGAAAACCCACCCCAACAATGGCCAGTTCACTCTTCCTCCATTTGGCCAGCAATACAGAAGTATACCAGGAAGTTCATTTCCTCAAGCTGTGACTGCTGTTTATTATTTATGGATTTGATTATTTATTTATTATGAATTAGCAAAATTATGTATTAACAGACTTCATCTGTGATCTTGCTTGTGTAAGCTAGCTTTAAAAGAAGAGGCTTCTGTATAATGCACCACATTTCTCTTCCTCAAAAGCTGATTTAGAGGTCTGACCTGTTGTGATAACAAGCAGAAGCTCGCATTTTGCTTGCAGCGGGAGGTAAGGTTACTGAACACATTCAAAAAGAAGATTTGTGGACTAAATCGGTCCCAGTAAATGAAGAAGCATCAGTTTTTACATGTTTCATATTGGCAACGTTTAAAATCATCTGTTCCAGACTTTAAACAGAATACAATACAACACAATATCAGAAAACAAATGCCCAGGCAGGGGCGAGTGATCGTCATTACATATGACCAAAAGCTCCTCACTGACAACTCCACTTGCAGAAGGGATGAAACGCTGCATAAAATCTAAATAAAATACAATGTAACGATCTGCAAATCTCATAAATCCATGTTTTATTCACAAAAGAACAGAGAAAACATATCGAATGTTAAGTGAGATTTTACCATTTCATGAAAAATACTAGCTCAGCTTGAATTTGATGGCAGCAACAAGTCTCAAAGATGTTGGGACAGGGCCATGTTTACCTCTTCTTTTAACAACAGTCTGTAAACATCTGGGAACAGAGGAGACCAGCTGCTGGACCTTTGGGAGAGGAACGTCGTCCCGTTCTTGCCTGATATAGGACTCCAGCTGCTCAACAGTCCTGGGTCTGCTTTGTGATATCTTGTGTTTCATGATGCACCAAATGTTTTCAGTTGGTGAAAGGTCTGGACTGCAGGCAGGCCAGTCCAGAAACCTGGACTCTTCTACTATGAAGCCTTGCTGTTGCAACAGCTACAGTATGCAGTTTAGCATTGTCTTGCTGAAATATGCAAAGCCTTCTCTGAAAAAAAGCACAAGTTGCTCTAAAACCTGTATATAACTTTGAACATTGATGGAGCCTTTGCAGATGTGCAAATTGCCAGTGCCATAGGCACTAATGCACCCCCATGCCATCAGAGATGCAGGCTTTTGAAATGAGTGCTGATAACAACCCGCATGGTCCCTCGCATCCTTTTTCTAAAAAGAATTTTACATTTTCAAATTTTGATAACAAGCCGCATGGTCCCTCTTTTAGTTTGGAGGACACAGTGTTCATGATTTCCAAAAAGAGTATAAAATTTCCATTTGTCTGACCACAGAACAGTTTTCCACTCTGCCTCAGTCCATTTTAAATGAGCTTTAGCCCAGAGAAGACATCAGCATTTCTGGATCATGTTCACATATGGCTTCCTCTTTGCATGACAGAGCTTTAACCTGCATTTGTGGATGGCACGGCCAGCTGTGTTCACAGACAGTGATGTGTGGAAGTGTTCCTGAGCCCATGCAGTGATTTCCATGACAGAATCATGCCTGAGGGCCAGAAGACCACCAACATGCACTGTAGCTGATGAATATTCAACATCTTTGAAAAGGACCATTATTCTGAAATTGCTCCAAATGTTTTGGAAATAGTTTCTCACAGATTGCTGAACCTCTACCCAGCGTTCCTTCTGAGAGACTCTGCCTCTCTAAGGTGCTCTTTTTATACCCAGTCACATTACTGGCCTGTTGTCAACTAATTTCATTCATTGCAACATGTTCCTCCACCTGTTTCTTTTTAGTACCACTTACTTTTCCAACCCTCTGTTGCCCAGTCCCAACTTCTGAGACTTTTTGACACGCAATCAAATTTAAGATGAGCTAGTATTTTTCATGAAATTTTAAAATATCTCAGTTTTAAAATTTGATGTTTTCTATAGTTTTTGGAACAAAATATCAGTTTATGAGATTTGTAAATCATTGAATTGTGTTTTTATTTATATTTTACACAGTGTCCCCACACTTTTGGAATTGGAGTTGTATAAGAGAAAACTCCTTGGGTGAATGACAGATGGATGTTTACAGGTCACATGGTGGCCTTTTCGCTCTCTGCTCATTCTGTCGGAGTGACTTACTTCTCAGTGACATAGAGGACTCCGTTGCGGATGTAGTCTGTTGGGGTCTTCCTGTCTCTGTTGATGAGACAGCAGCGCCAGCCGTTCTCACACACTGAAATAATAAATATACTAATTAAAACACTGCTGGTCAGACGACAGCTGACATCACCTGCTGCAGCTAATGGATGGATTAGTGTGCAACATGGCAGTTAATATGCAGACACCAACTTCAAAGAAACATTTGACCTACATATCAGTAGGTAAAGCTTGTAGTAAGAATTTTAAACACGGGCTCTGGAATAGAAAGGGTTGGAGACATCATCTTACAGTCACTTTAGAAAGTATTTGGACCCCTCCATCTTTTTAACTCATGTGTTATGCATTTAAAACCTATAAAAATGTCATCTTTGCTCATAAATCAACTCACCAATGTCCAATTACGACAAAGAAAAAATGTATTATTTTTTCCAAAATGTAAATGAAAAACGCATTTTCCCCAAGGGGTCGCCACAGCGGATTAATCCGCATCGGAAATGTGGCAGAGGTTTTACACTGGATGCACTTCCTGATGGTGAGAGGGGCTTGTGTCTCCACTTAGAATTGAACCATGGACCCATCAGTTGTTGGGCAAATGCGTAAACCACTAAATCATGGCACCATGAACTGAGGTCAGGCATTTGGTTCGCTTTCGTCATCTCATTTTATTTCCTGTTCCTCCCTGGCCAGAGATCAGAAAGGCAAATACGGAGTCACAAACCACGCTGACTAAAAATGCCATCAGCAACTTCACAGTACGTTATTCCTCTGCTTTTTCTCCACACGTCCCATTCTTCCATCTGTACTGCAGGAAATAAAAAGTCTATAAGGCCTATAAGGTCTCACAAATTAAATGCTTTGGCAGGATAAAAATCAAACTACTAAGTCTCAGGAACTCTGTGGTGAAACTGCGCCAGGGCAAATTTTGAGCGTTCCCAGGAGCACTGAGGCGCAACAATTAAGAAATGGAAGAAGTTTGAAAGTAGCAGGATTCTTTATACAATTAAATGGCATTTACAGTAAAACAGGGGTCCCCAAACCCCCGGTCCTCTGGAACGTTATTTCACGCGTCAGCGGCAAAAGCAAAATTCACTGAAGAGCTTTTTCGGGAAGGAACGAGCGAATGATGGGACAGCAGAAGGGTCACGGGACCGCTAACAAAAAGAAAGCTGCATTTTAAAGAAAATACGAAGGTTCTCACCTAAGTCACAGGTTCATTACAACAGGTGCTCCTCACCCGCTGTGACCGACTGGCTAATGAAGCAATGAAACTCACAAAACTGCTTCACCACATTGAGACCAAACACTTACACACGTAAGTGTAAATGTTGCTTACAGACTTGATTACATGCTGATTACAGACTATTAACTGTTAAAAAATGAAAACTAAACTCTTAAGCAGAAATTTAAGGTCTGTGGAGCACCTGAAACTTCTCTTTTCCTGGTTAATACCATCCCTACAGTGAAGCACGGTGGCGGTAGCATGATGATATGGGGTGCAGGGACAGAAACTGGTCGCAGCAGAGAAAAGAATCAATTCAGCTAAATACAGTGTGGTCCTTCAAGAAAACCAAAGATGCAAAAGCATTCTAAACAGCTACGGATTACATTTTGCAGATTTTAGTTTTAGATCTTTTTTTATAGAGCACAGATTGATAACTGTGACATCTTTGCTCGCCAATTTAATATTAAATGTACGCCAACATAAAGAGGACAAAAAGTGAAGGAGTCTGAATGTTTTCTGAACCCAATATAAAGACTCATAGAGAATGCTGATCTGTCCAAAGTCCCAAACTAAGCTGGCAGGATTTATTTGTTAGATCATTTTTCTCATTAAAAGTCAATAATGCTAATTTTTTTATTCAAAATCGCAACCGCTGAACCAAAGATATGTCAGGAAATTATTTTTACAGACAGCAAACTAGAGCTATGAATATCATCATTTTGCCCCTCTTCTCTCCTAGATTAAATCCTAAAGTCTGGATTTTTTTGTGATGGGTTCCGTCTTCTGCAGTTCCTCCCTCACCTGTCAGAGGGCGCTCGCTCTCCGGCAGGTTGAACACCTCGTGAAAGGCTCCTCTCTTGGTGCTGTAGTATCGTCCTCCTTCCTCATCCCGGCTGACACCCAGAGGAGCTGCGGCTGTGAGGCTGCCCCGACCCCCCGCCGCTGTAACCTGAACGCGTAGACAGAACGAGAGGGGCGGGGCAGATACAGAATTAGCCAATCATCAGCAGGCGAGCAGCAGCGGCAGCATCCCAAACATCACTGCAGATACAGCTGTGTATCTAAACATAGACGAGTCAGCAACTCACCCATGCAGGCATATTCACATTTTCATTACATCCACAATATGACCAAATGACATCCTGAGGACAAAGCTGGTCCTGACATGGACAGGCTGAAGGAAAACACTTCATAGATTTAGTTTAAGAGCTCCAAATTTGAAGACAAAAGCAGTCCAAGACTGCATAACTCTGCATTTTTAAATTTCCACACTCACAGCCACTTTATTAGGTACAACTTGCCCTTTTGTATTCAGAACTGCCTTAACTGTTTATGGCAGAGACTCAAGAAGGTGCTGGAAATATTCCTCAGAGCTATGATTGCATTACACAGATTCTACCGTTACTGTAGCCCTCCTATTATCTTGAAGCAGTCTGGCCAGTCTCCTCCGACCTCTGGCATCAGCAAGGCATTTTCTCCCAGAGAACTGCTGCTCACTGGATATTTTCCATTTTTCAGACCATTCTCTGTAAACCCTAGAGATGTCTGTGCAGGAAAATCCAAGCAGACCAGCAGAAATACTCAGACCAGCCTGTCTGGCATCAACAACCATGCCGCATTCAAAGTCACTTAAAATCCCCTTTTTTCTCTCATTCTGATGCTCGATTTGGACTTCAGCAGGTCATTCTGACCATGTATGCAAGCCTAAATGCATTGAGCTGCCATCATATGATTGACAGAGGTAAAAATAACTGGTGCTGCGAAAAGAATTACTATGAGTACTTTTTTTCCCCTCATAATTCTGGAATATAAAGAGTCCTGAATGTGCCTGGCTGTGTACATATTTTTTATTTTCATTTAAATTTTATAGGCTAACTCAATTCACAAAGAGAAAATTCTCGGTTGGTCGAGAAATGAAAATTCAGCCAAATATCAGAACTATGAACCATCCTGCTAGATATCAGCTTGTAGCAGAGGAATCAGTACTGTTGACATGTAGCCTGAAAGGCACCTCCTGATGTGCTCCCATGTTGCTGTCTCTGCAGGGAAACCTCCATTACTGGCTTTTCAGTATGAAAAATCAATACACAGATCCATCGGTTTAGCTTGTCTGCTGCTATCCACTACTGCCAGATCACTACCACCACCACCACCACCTTCACAACTTCAAGCTGAACACTGCACTTTAACCTCAACATCCACCAGGTCGCTGGCAACCCTGACTATAAAAAGAGCCATTTCTGAGCAGTTTTTGACCAAAGATGTCTACATGTGGCTGCAAAACATTTTTGAGTCTTATAACGAAGACGTCACAGCCAGTCGAGCATAAATTATACTATCAGTCTTACTAACAGGTGAAACTCTGCTCCCATTAGGGGTCGCCACAGCGGATCATCTGCCTCCATCTCATCCTATCCCTTGCATCCTCTTCTCTCACACCAACCCTCTGCATGTCCTCCTTCACTACAGCCATCAATCTTCTCTCTGTGGTCTTCCTCTTCTCCTCCTGCCTAGCAGCTCCATCCTCAACATCCTTTGTCCAATATGTCCACTGTCCCTCCTCTGAACATGTCCAAACCATCTCAGTCTTGCTTCTCTGACTTTCTCAGCTTTATAGCTGCTCTATTTCAAAGTCATGGTGTTACTTTAATGAAAATGCAAAGTTAAAATACCAACTAACTAGTTCCTTACAGTGTAGTCACGTGTTAAAAGTGGCCTGCTTTGATAATAAATAAAACACATATTACAACACATATTATATACATTACAACTTTTTGAAGACTTAGGTGTGTAGGCTACAAATGTTTGCACCTGGGTGTTTAAAGAAAGAATTCCGGCGATGATAAATTAAAAAATAACTGCTGTTCATAGCCAGTTTTTGTCAGTCACAGGGAGCCACTGGCCATTTGGTAAAGGACTGCACGCAGCTCCGGAGCCACAGGTTCGAGACCCCTGCGTTGGAGGTTTGGGTTAGGTTCAAATCTGCCCCTTTAGATGGAATTTTCACCCACTTGCAATTTCCCAAATGGAAACATAAGGAGAATTAGAAGACCAGAATGCAAAGGGGAATTTATTTAGCATGTGGTCAAAATGCAGCCTAATGCTAACCCCATCAGCAGTATCGCTGCTGGTCACCCGGTGCTTGTTAGGCAGTAAACGTATGGAGCCTTGGGGTTTAATGTTATGGGTAGTTGCTGCGTACATTCTGATTCAAGGTTAAAAATTAAATCTCAACTATCGACACACAGAAATGATCTACCTTAAAGGCTGACTGGGCTGTAGTAACTCGTGTGTAATAAGAAAAATACGACAGCAACACGTTATTCAGGGACTTCTGTCTTACCTGAACTCTGGTTTCGGGTCCTACCGAAAGAACATCACAGCATTTGTGCCCAAAAGCTCCGTTAAACGTTCAGATTCAGACGAGGGCTAACCTACATTTGTGCTAAGGGGAGGAGCAAGAGGAAAAGGTCAGGGGGTCATTTAAACCTAAAGAGGGCAGAATCTGACCGGCAGGAGTCGGGACGTCTCACTCTACAAGATTTTACCAGACAGACCATCACCATCACCGCCGAGGAGTTCGGCAGCTGATTGGTTACAGCCAGTGATGCCAGTCAAACTTGCTGATGACATCTCTCACCACAGCACACACTAGGGGCCTCTACACTGTGACTGTCAATATAACACTAACACACACACACACACACACAGCATGATCCTACCTGTTCACACTCAGACAGCTGAGAGAGAAAAACACAACATCTCAGACCAGTGAGAACCAGTAAATACTGATCCAGTCTGTGCTGGTTTTATGAGTCTGCGATGTCACTGCTGAAACATGTGCGCCCTCCTGTCAGGTGGCTGACACAGCCTGACTTCACACCGGCACTGTGAGCTGTGTGCATGCATGTGTTCAGGAGTTTGGACTGACCCGTCGGCCCAGCGTGGTGTTGCTGCGCTCCTTCAGCTGCAGGTCGGTGGGTAAATTGGTCCAGATGATGTAGGGGGTGTCGTAGCGCTGCCTCAGCTTGGGACAACTCTTAAAGATGAAATCAATGATGAAGAACTTGATGCCTGCGTACACACCTGAGGAGAAGGAAGAGCCTCATCAGACAAAGCGAGCAGAACTGAATCTTATTTACAGTCGGAGGGGATAATGGATACATGAGCAGCTCCAGTGGGATGATCAGGCTGCTTTTGTAAGCTTCCTAACATGCAATTACAGCTTTACTGGAAACATGCGAGAGCTGGGAGACGGCCACCTCATGTTGGAATAATTATAAAATTCTATTTTTTCAAAGCTCCTTCCTTAGAGTTTTGAAATGTAATGTGACCGTGATAATAAATTTAAAAAAAAAACCAGAGTGCCTCAGGTTTTTTGCATTTTTACTTTAACATCTAGGTTGGTTGCTTCAGAGTGCTGCCTGCCCACATTTCCACTCTGGTGGTAAGACTCCAAGAAAGCAAAATCAGCCCACTGACTTAGTGTTGCCTGCTTTTATATGTGGGACTTCACACACTTCACTGTGGTCTGTATCTGAGCTGTGACCTGGACTGTGAAGATCTGGGTTCATCACGGTAACCTTAGAGTTACAGGGGATATAGAAAGTGAGCACACAGGTTTTTCTGAAGCAAAAAATGAGATCACGATAAATAATTTCAAAACTTTCTCCACGTTCAACGTGACCTTTAACCTGTACAATTCAAATGAAAGTGCTAGATTTTTCTGAAATAATTTGCAAATGCTGTAAAATGTAGCCCCCATTTTCTTTCCCCCCTTTTTAAAAAAAAATAATTAATTTATTTATTTATTTACTTATTTTTTTAATTATTATTTTTTTTAATTTTATTTTCCTCCTTAATTTGTTAATTAATCCAATTTCATTACATTTATTCAAACTGAAAGATGATGCAAGGGTATGCAGTATGTGTGTAATGTGTAAATGTTATTTGTTTGTGAAAAATTTTGAAAAAGACAATAAACATATTGGCAAAAAAAAAACCCTGTACAATTCAGCTGAAAAAGAAACAAACCTCTTAGGGAGGGAAAATAAAAATGTACATTAAGCACAGCCTACAATTAAATAAGTTACTAAATTACTTTAAATAAGTGCTCAACATCTGTCAGACTGTGAGGGATTTTTGATCATTCAGACAGGACTGCCACCTGAGCAGACAGCTTCATTCAAACACCGAAACGTAGCGTGTTCCTCCTAAAGCCCTGGTCTCTGGGAAAATTTCCTGTGGTGTAAAAAAGGCTTATGCATATCGCTCTCAAAGAACACCTCAAGGTCCATTTTAGCCAGCACTTAACATTTTTGAACACTTATCCTGATGATGATCAGAGAACAGGGGACTTTTTGTTCAGAACTCGTGAATCTCACGACTGAGCTGCTCTGATTTCAGAGGTTTGCAGGACGGACTCGCATCAACTTATAGTCGTTTTTAAACAAAACTGTGACCTGTCTCCATGTCAAAATTAGCTGCAGCGATATTTCAGCTTTTTAAGAAAGCGTGGACAGACACTGTTGACAAATTGTTTAGGGTCAACGCTGACACGGTTATGTTTTTTGATGCGTGTGCACATGGAGAGGAATAAGCTCTTTCCTCTCCCAGTTCATTTTCCTCTTGTGAATGCTATTTCCTTTGTTACAAATCACTTATTTGGATTTTTATGACTGAGAAGTACACAGATTTCAATCAAAATTAGTGGCAAATAACTTGCATTTCTATAAGATTTAATATTTTATTTATTTAATATTTACCTATGATGAATCCCAGCAGTTTGTATGGTAGCAGGCACGAACAGATGAAGGCCATCCACAGACCAACATACAGTTTCTGAGTCAACTCCGGCTGAACCCACATGAACAGGCTGCACACACAAACACACACACGGTGAATTAAGCATTTCCACGCATGGATCATCAGCTCTTTCAGACCCGAAGTTAAATGTCTGCAGATAAACTCACTTCTTTATTTTCTCCAGGATGTTGGCCATCTTCCCAAACAGATTCTGTGAGGACACAAGCAAGCAAACAAACAAACAAGTAAATAAATGCGTCAGGAAGCATCAACTTCTGACTTAAAAGCTCTGACTGTTCGTCACATCTCACCTGAGCTTTCTGAGCGACGTCCAGAACCAGCTGGAACTTCTCAGACACAGTCAGGTCTTCTTTAGGAGGCTCCTGAAAAACAAAACAAAGCCGTAAACATTTAAAACTCTGATGTCAGTCAGCCGCACACCAACCTAAAGACCTGATAACAGAGGGTAACTTGAAATGCACTTGTAATGGTAAAACCTGTGCAGCAGGTGGAGCTGTTGGACTGTAAGACGAGCACAGTTTTGTGTGGCTCGTTTCATGTTAGAAAGCTTATGCTAAAGATGAGGAGTGTGCAGGAAGAAAGATTTCTCACCACCGGCTCCGAGACTTCAGGTACGATACTCCACTGGATCCTCCAACCTCTGAGAGCAGAGAATCATGGGAACATACAGAAACGTGAGATTATTTCACACTTGCTACATACACTATAAAGACAAAAGTATTGGGCCACCTACACCTTACACCTGCTGGAGCTTTTATGACATCACATTCTAAATCTATAAGTATTAATATGGAGTTGCTTCCCCATTTGCAGCTACAACAGCTTCCACTCATCTGGGAAGGCTTTCTGCAAGATTTTGGAGCAAAGAATTTTGCCCATTCATCCAGAAGAGCATTTATGATGTCACACACTGATGTTGAATGAGAGGGTCTGGCTCACAAGCTCCATTTGAGGTCACCACAATGGGTTTTTTTTGGGGTTGAGGTCAGGGCTCTGTGCGGACCAATCAAATTCTTCTTCCACATTCCTCAGCCAGCCATGCCTTTATGGACCTTGCTTTGTGCACTAGATCACAGTCATGCTGGAACAGAAAAGGAACTTTCCCAAACTGTTCACACAGTGATAGAAGATGGAATTGTCCAGAGTCCAGTGACTGCATGCTTCACACCACTTCATCCACTACTACCAAAGTTGCCCTTAAATAGCTTTAACTATACAAGTAGCCTAGCCTTGCTTTCTAAGAATCCTAAAATATTTCAAATTAAAAGGTTCACCATTCAGCGACCCACACTAACTCACGCCATCTAACTAAAGCATCTGGACCAGTCAGGTTGAGCAGTTTGGACACAAAGTAAAATAGGTAAGACTGAAATGGTTTGGACATGTTCAGAGGAGGGATAGTGGATACCAGCTATTGCTGAAAGCATTTATGACAGCAGATCAGAAGTTTCTGTGCCACGTTCGTGATGAAAATTGGAAACTCCACTAAAACAATTTTCCTAAAAATTAAACTTGAGTAATAATAGTACAGCTGCCCACCACTGTCCAACAGAGTTAAACCAATATTTGAGCCAGTGGAGAGAGTAGGAGAGATAACTTTGACCATTATTGTACTAAAGACTCTGTACAGAACCTGGACCTGGTTTACAGTTGAACTGAAAAGCCAAGATCAGTACCACTTCTGGCTTTTGTCTCCCTTTATTCTAGCGGTGTTACTGACTGATACTGAGTGGGTGGAGCTTGCACTAACTTGGCAATGAGGTAATTCAAGGAGAGGCGGAGGATGGCGAGGAACAGAAACATGGGGATGGCCCAGCCGTTCCACGCTGCATACATGTAGACCTGTGGAGAACACACACACACACACACACACACACACACATATTACAATTTTGCGGCAGCGTGGATTTTGTATGTTTCATATCTGTTTACGACCATCGCGCTGATGCTGAAAATCTGTCCTCTGAGCATATGGACTCACAATGAAGGCGATGGCTGACGTGTAGACGGAGTACCAGCTGGATAAGGCAGAGAGGTTCCTCATGAAGTTGGTAACTGGTCTGAATCCTCGTTCTGGAAATAAAGAGCGCAGAAGAGCTGACATCAACTGAATTCATGATGAAAAGTAAACATCAGCATGTTTATGCATTTGGGCTGGGTTTGGTAAATCTGATGGCGTGAATGGGATGTGCCGTGCTCCCTTGTACTCTCCCCAAGGGGTCGCCACAGCAGATTAATCCACACTGATAATTTGCTGTGGGGGGGCCTAACTCCTGGCCTCCAGTACATCTCGCTGTTTCTCAAAGTATCACAATACCACGATGTGTGGAGTGGACGGAGCAAAAATTAATTTAAAATATGATCCCCGGGTACGGGACATATTGGATATTAAACTGATAAGATAGATACTACACTTGATCTGAGCCAAAAGGCTGAGCAGTCAAAAGCAAACTTCATTAAAATCTGACCAATACTCTAAAGGGACCGTTGATTTAAACTCATTTTAGAAAAAAATGTAAACATAACTCCACTGGTTTGATTTGACATGCTCCATGGATCTAGACTAGGCTCCCCATAGTTTCATTCGCCCATTCTTCTGTTTAACTCTGTTGTCAGCAAATACAAGATCTGTCACTGTACCAATGCAAACTACACCCGACTGCGCAAGTCACTGTCTCCAGTCCATGCTACATGTTAGATTTTATGAAGAAATACTTACTGAGTCGTCTCATGTTTTCAGTCAACCTGTAGATAAGGGGGAAAAAAAGTCACTTTGAATTCAGACAAATGCAGTTTGAAAATATGTGGGCAGCAAGGTGGAGTAGTGGTTAGCACTATCACCTCACAGCAACAAGGCGGGCTTCCTTCCACAGTCCAAAGACTGACAGAGGTACATAAAGTGCTAAAAGGATAAAGCACTATATGAATTTATGGTTAAATGTGCTTTGTAGTAAAGTTTATTAAGGCTAGAAAAGCTACTTAAATGCTGGTCCATTTACACTTTCATGTTCACTGATCAAGCATAATATTATGACCACTAACAGTCAATAACACTGAATATCTCTTTATCGTGGCATCTGTTAGTGGGTGGGATATATTAGGCAACAAGTGAACAGTTTGTCCTCAAAGTTGATGTGTTGGAAGCAGGAAAAAATGGGCAAGAGTAAGGATTTGAGTTGAGCTGGACAGGGGCCAAACTGTGACGGTCAGACGACTGGGTCAGAGCGTCTCCAAAACTGCAGCTTTTGTGGGGTGTTCCCAGTCTGCAGCGGTCAGTGTCGATCAAAAGAGGTCCAAGGTAGGAACAGTGGTGAACCGGTGGAGTCCATGCTTTGAACTGTTTTGGCAGCAAAAGAGGGACCGACATGATATTAGGCAGGTGGTCATCATATTATGCCTGATCGGTGTAGATCATGTCTAAAAATCACTCCTGATTTACTACACAGTGCACTACATTTATCATCTGTGTGTAAATTGGTGGATAGATTTACACACAGATGATAAATATATCGCACCATGCAGTAGAAAGTTTTTCTTTCTAACATGCGGCACCAGCAGGCACCGACACACTCAACAAATCTATCCGCACAGCCGGCAACGCTGCGGGTTTGGGATTTCACTCTCTGACAGAGGTGTCAGAAAGGAGGACGCTGTCCAAGTTAAGGACAATTCTGGACAGTCCTTCACAGCCTCTCCACGATGTGCTGGACAGACACAGGAGCACGCTCAGCAGCAGACTCATTCCACCACGATGCGCTGCGGAACCTCACAGGAAATCATTCCTACTTGTGACATCACGCTCTGTAACTCCTCCCTTTAACACCTGGGCTTTTTTCTCATGGCCATATCTTGTATATAGTATTTATAAGTACTGTTTTCAACTTTTGAGTGTTTAAACTGACAGACTGCACATTATAC
>VUQH01081599.1:0-40515 GCA_015106775.1 Etroplus canarensis | reverse complement strand
TCAGGGGTGCTTTGTGACAGAAGGATAGCAGCAAGAGTAAAAGGGAAGGTTTACAAGACAGTAGTGAGACCTGCTATGATGTATGGTTTGGAGACGGTGGCACTGACAAAAAGACAGGAAGTGGAGCTGGAGGTGGCTGAACTGAAGATGTTGAGATTTTCCCTGGGAGTGACCAGGATGGACAGGATTAGGAATGAGTACATCAGAGGGACAGCTCATGTTGAGAATTTTGGAGACAAAGTCAGAGAGGCAAGACTGAGATGGTTTGGACATGTTCAGAGGAGGGATAGTGGATATACTGGACAAAGGATGTTGAAGATGGAGCTGCCAGGCAGGAGGAGAAGAGGAAGACCACAGAGAAGATTCAGGGATGTAGTGAAGGAGGACATGCAGAGGGTTGGTGTGAGGGAAGAGGATGCAAGGGATAGAGTGAGATGGAGGCTGATGACCTGGCAAAGACTATAGCAGACACTGTAAAAATAATAAACATAAACAAACACACAAATACAGCTGTCACACACTCCAACTGAGTAAACACAATATCCAGATCATATGCAACAAAATGTGAAGTTTAAAAATTGGAAACTCTGGGGACAAATTTTTGTAAAATATTTTCAGAGTGAAGGTCATATTGATTTCTTTTTTTACATATGTCTGTATATAGATAAGAGGGAACCAGCCTTTTGTAAGAGTTACATATATAAACAGCCCTCTCCCATATCTTCATGGTATGGCTCATATTAGATTCATTGTATGATATCTATATCTATATATACCTCTATCTATCTATCTATCTATCTATCTAGATAGATAGATAGATAGATAGATAGATAGATAGATATAGATATATATATACATATGTAAAACACGCGAGGCAGGAATGCACCCTTAGAAAACACTAAAACTCACAGTTGAAATGCTTACCTGGGCTCTTCTTCAGCAATCAAATTACTGTAAATAAATAAAGTGGCAAAAAGTACAAGTACACCCATAAATGCTCATGCAGTTAACATCAAGTTAGTGGTGGGAACAATTTTAGAGAATACGAAAAGTGATGGGGAAATAGCCCTGCCATACTTACCACAAATTACGCCTATGTATGTATCCGTCAAATTATGGATTTGTATTCATAGAGTATATATTTGCAAAAAAGATGTGGGAAATTTTGCACATAGCTTTCTTTAAAATGTGGGACTTGTTGAAAACTACTTACCCTTTTTTTATACAAACGGTTTCACACTCAACAGATATTTAACAATGGTTGAAAAATTATTTAGGTCAGTGCCTCACACTAACAGCTTTTCTGCAGCAAATTCTCACTTGACAGCAGTTCAAAGAGGTATTTACAAGAGTCAGCATCCGCAGGGGAAATGTGACCATAGTTATAACAGATCTCTCCCCATATAGATGGTTTCCTGTTTGTGGAGGAACTCCTGGCTCACCCGCAGTTCCGTTCATACTCGATGGAAGACGTTGAGCGAGTTGTGGCCACAAATGACAAACAGCGCTTTAAGCTCCGTTCCCACCCAGAGGATGGTCGGCTGCAGATTCGAGCGAATCAGGGTCATTCAGTGCAGGTAATAACAACTGCAACTTGTCAGAAAAATGAACAAGTCATCCAAAATGTGTCATCCCTGCTGAATTCAGTAAATATTCAATTTTTACCAAATGCACTTTTTTCTTTGTTGCTGATCATCAAACATGAGCATTTTCCCCCTGGGATTAATAAATTTTTCTGATTCTGATTCTAAATCTCTAAATGATTTTGATATTTTGGTGTATTAGGATCTAAAACCAAACAGCATCTCAGACAATGCAGACACTTGTAGTCAAATACCCAATTTGTGTTCTATACATTCACAGCCATGTCATTAGGTACATCTTGCTACTGCTGAGTTGGAACACCTTTTGCCTTCAAAATTGCTTTAATTCTTAATGACATATATTCAACAAGGTGCTGGAAACATTCATCTGAGATTTTGGTCCGTACTGACATGATACCATCACACAGTTGCTGCAGATGTGTTAGCTGCACATCCATGATATGAATGTCCCGTTCAACCACATCCCAAAGGTGCTCTGTTGCACTAAGAAGCCCTACAACAAGTCAAAACCCAATCCAAACAAATGCAATAAATCAGCTTAAATAATATCTTTGATATATCAGTTTATTGTTGTTTTGCAATTAATCCAACAAGAGAATATTTTAATCCTCTTAAATCAGAGATGTTTTAGACAGAGCCAAAGGAAAATTGCCAACATGGTAACAAAAAGCATTTTAAATCAGTTTCGTTAATTGGGGACCTGTTTACTCAAGCATAACAAACATGTTTAACAAATAGTCAGAAATAACAGGAAAATGCACGGATTTCTGTCAAATAGGGTAACACAGACTCACTGTCTCTACTGTCTGCAGACTGATAGTGTTTATCTGTGTAGTCAGCCCCCCGAATGCTCATCTGACTCAGCAAAAACCCCTGCTAAAATATGTGTATTTAACAACCACACTTATGACTAGTCTCAGCTCAGGGTTTAAAATGCATCTAAAATAATGCTTCATTTTGAATTGTTGACAGAGGCATTTGTTGCAAAGGAGCATGAGATCAATCAAACCCTCTCTGGCCTCAAACTGAATAATTTCTCTCACTATTTTCCCACTTTTAGTCAGATACCCACAACTGATTTCTAAAACAAAGCAACAATAACCAAAGTGCTTTTCTTTACCAAATTTATCAAGCCTCTCTAAACTTGTGCTAATCCTGGTGGCATTTCCATGATCAGGTTATGGATTTGGAGCTGAAACCAGTCGTGCCTGGTTCTCTAGACTGCCCTGCTGAGGCCGTTCATGGCTCCTACCTCAGAAACTGGACCTCCATCCAGCAGCAGGGCCTGAGCCGCATGAAGAGGACACACATCCACCTGGCACCAGGCCTGCCAGGGGAGGATGGCGTCATCAGTGGTATGCTTTGTGCGAGTCTGATGGAGAAAAGCTTGTCAGTAGATTTGTCCTACAGGGTTATTTTTTCCCCCACCAGGCATGAGGAAAGATTGTGATCTAGCTGTTTTTATTGATGTCCCTAAAGCTCTGGCTGGTAAGATTAACCACTAATGGCTGCTGTCCAATTCTCTACATCCACCCTACATGTGTAAAAATCAATCTCTTACACTTGTTTTGTGTGTGGCTCTTACTGTACAGATGGTATCGAGTTCTTCTGGTCCGAGAACGGTGTGCTGTTGACTACAGGTGATGCAGAGGGTAAAATTCAACCTAAATACTTTAGCCGAGCTCTAAGACTGAGACCTACAAGTAAGAAAAACTATTGGACGTTTTTATCTCAGGAGACATGGATTGAGGTCCAGTATATCCTGGTTGACTGAGGTCAAGTTTGTCCTGTGTTTCAGAGAGTATCCTGCCACTGCAGTAGCAGCAGAGAATACTGTCCTGTCACTGGTCATTACTGGACTCACCTGACCATGTTGGCATCCCAGGGTTGGTTGATGCTTATCTTAGTTCCCTTGGCAACACTTGTTTTGCAGCAAGAGTAGGAGAATCTGTTCAGAAATCTCCCTAAATGGGACTTAATTGGTAAATTTTGAACTGTTTTTTATTGAAAGGAACAGGTTGGATAGAATGTGTGTCCTCATTTTCACTGCAAGTGTAAGTTTAGAAGTACAGAGTTTTTGTTTTCCCTATTTCGGTGCTAAATAAAGTATTGCATCAATGACTACCAGAATTTTTTTAGCCAGGTCTTTAAATAAAGCATATTCTGTGTGTGGTTAGCCATGTGACTAAGTTTGGGAAATGTGAGGATGCAGACATTGAGGTTTAACTGACTGCAGTTTCTAGTAAGATATGGACTCACTCGCACAGCATGTGAGGGGAGATAACTGGATTGAGGCTTCCTGTTTAAGAAATTACCAAAAAATATGCAACAGTCATAAGGGATTAAACAACAGACAATAAAAAGTATACAGCTGGATTTATTTTATTAGATAGTTTATTCCCAAGTTTATGTGGTAGATATTTTTTTATTGGCAATAAATTGTTATTTCTCACTAATATCATTGTCTATGAAAACATGCATGCTTTATCATAACATTAAATTCTTATAAAAAGTCTAAACATGGGTTCTGTAACATGACATTAATTTGCTGTAACATAACATTAATTTCTAACTAAGTAAAGTGTAAATAACCCTACAGTAGGTCTGCAGCTCTGGACATCCAAGGCTTTCCATTCTGAGCAATGCTGATTACATTTCTTGAGAGAATGAGCTCAAAAAGCAGTTAGAAGTTAGAGCTGGCTGCTTCAGCTGCTGATTTTACATTTCTATGAGTCTGATTGTGAAGTCTGCTGAACCTGGACCAGAAGCCCAGCAGATTGGCACAGCAGCAGTCCATCGTGTGGGGAGGGGGAAGTCAGCATGAGGACCAGTGAAGTCTTGAGCATGTCGGAACATGTTAAGTTTAACATCCACTGATGTGTGGAGGGTAAACTTGGTGTAGGGACAGGCTTGTAACATATTTACTGTAAACAGATCTTTTTTTTTGACTGTTTCTTTATCATTTGGTGCTTGCTTGAGTTGAACATGTAGTCCTTTTCCATGTTGGTTTTCCACTGAGACACAGGAGGTCTCATGGTTTAGGCTGTTTAGGATCTATTGTTTGTTTATCAGTCTTAGAGAGCTTCGTGGCCACCGGTCAGCTTGTGGAATAGCTCCTCATTGAGCGTTTCGCTCTTTTCCCGACTGCGTGTCGACATGAAAATGTAGCCTCCGATAAACTCATGAACGATTTTGCAGTCAGCAGTCACACAGCTGAAAGCAATGTTCACATTCCCTTCAAACTCAATGGCCACCTGGTGGAGACAGAAATGCACACAAAGAAGATGAAGAACTAAAAATTATTTGAACATCATATTTTTCATCTGGTTATCACATATTTTGAGAAACATTGCAACAGGGCTTCCATGAAATGGTCTTATCAGTAAAAAATATAAATGTCCCTTGATTGAAAGTCACACTGTCAGCATGCGCTCGTGTTTTAGTGTGCAGCTAAATTTATGCTTGGTTTGTAGGTCAGTGTCTAATCAAATAAACTTGTTTTGATTTGTCCTCAGTCACCATAAATAGCATTGCAGAATAAGGAATTTTGTATCCCATAAATAACTAGAAACAGTACTTTGTGAGCTAATTCAGCATCGCATATCTCTGAAAACCCGCACCCCTCCCATTAACCCAACCTTCTTGTTGGGTGCTAAAAAGTCTGGTTTCTGAGAGTGGAGGAACTGAGGGGCTGCCCCAGGATATAATAAAGTATTATTTTCCTGTTAATCATGTAAAGCTAGAGTCCAAGAAATTGAAAATGAGCTTATTGGACCCTTTTAAATCATATGACAATAACCTGATCATGGTACGAGTCATACCTGTCGTATGTCCCAGTTGACGTTCCACTGCTTCATGTTGTTGTAGCGCCAGGTCTTGACTACATCACCTACACCAAGGTCGATGCGGATCAAGCGGTTGGGAGCAATGCCAAGTACCTCATCTTTTCGGCTGCCCTTGAACCTGCAGGGGGTGAGGGATATTGTTTAGCTTTCTCTAGGTCAGGGATCAGCAACTTTTACTATCAAAAGCCATTTTTAAGCAATTTTTGACCCAAAAAATCTGCTTGGAGCTGCAAAACATATTTGAAGCTTGCAATGCCTACTTATTTAAGCAATTAGCTATGTGTTTGTTGTGTTTATCCTAATGTTCCCCTCATTTAACAAATAAATTAACTTCCAAACTTTGGCATAAATGAAGTATATCTTCTAATTTTTTACCTTTATGAAAGTAACACTGCCTCCTAGGTGTAAATTAGCATATTAACATTACAAATAGATGTGCATAATTAAAATCATTACAACATGTGACTAATCTGCAGTGGTCCATGTATTATTTAGTACTTTAACTTTGCATTTTCAATATAATAATACCATAATTTTGTTACACTTACAAAATTAGAGAACTATAATGATAACTGACATTGCTATAATTTACTTATGTAATAGTATGTGTTGGCCTACTTTGAAGTACAGTAGCTATAAAAGAAGCTATAAAGCTTTCCACACCACTTTGAGTCAACTGTGTTTTTGAAAATGGCTCAAATTAAAAGGAGCCTACTTTGATAATTAAAACAATTAGCAGCCTAGTAGCTTTAAATATGGTAAAAGTAGACAAAAAACAGCAAAGTCTTAATTTGATTTTGACCGAAGTCCAGCCATACATTAAGTATAAGCATAATCTGTCCATGCCATATAGAATTCTTCATTTTCCTATATGACTTTTTTTGGGGGGATTTGGAATCCATAGCTAGGGGGACTAAAAATGAGCCATTTATGTGTGTACATCAATGTTAGCCACTGTAATTGAGGTTCAGCCAAGTTAAGAGGATATTTTTAATATTCATCTAGCTTTTTTTGTCAAAGCCACAGGGAGCCACCAAAAATGGGCAAAAGAGCTACATGTGGCGCTGAAGCCACAGGTTTGAGACCCCCGCTCTAGATAAGATGATTTAGTAGCTGTGACTTGCATAGTTATATTTTGTTTGCAGAAGCGTGTTTAAAAGAAATCTTACTTATTGCCTGAAAAGTTAAAAAAAAAGTAATAACTTATCGTTAGATTAGCTGTATTTTTGGCATTAACTACAAATCTTCACATATTGAACTGTGTGTTTCTTCTGTTGTTGAAAGATTCATAAAGCTGCTAACACAAAAGGAGGATGTATTAGGTCAGTGCTTTATATTGACCTTCTTACAGTGAATTTTAGTCTTTGATTCACTGGCACAGAATCAACTCTCAGAAGTTTTTTTATTAAAACTTTACCTGACAACAACGTATGAGAGCCCAAAGTCAGGCAGGGCCTGCCAGATCTGCAGGAAGCGCATCACTGCATCTGTCAGGGAGAGCTGAGCCACGTTCTGGTACGCATCCAGAATGCGAGGGGTCAGCTGGAAGAGCAAGCACAGGGTAAAAGTTCAGATGTAATTACAGTTTTGCTGCCTTAAGCAGTTGCAGAACGGTTCAATTTGCACCGTTGCACAAAATCACTGTACTGCTCTTCAGAAAAATGATTAAGGTCGTTTAGGTTGGTAATTTGGGCAATTGCTAAATGTCATAGAGAGTATATAGGATCCAAAAATACTGCCTCCTGAATATATGAGACATCATATCTGCTACATTTATACTTTTGTGAATCTGTACATAAATTCCACATCTTCTCAGGTTCCTGTACCTGTTTGGGCTTGTACTTCTTATGGTAGCGTGGTGACACCAGACTGTGAGTATTAATGCTTTCATCACTCGCATTTGCATTGCTAGAACTGGAGTTGGTCTTTTGCATAGCCAGGAAAGAGCGTATGCTCTGGATCTCACTTTCGAAATTGCTGTCTGCGAGGGTCTTGCCTTTGGAGGCCAGCCGACATCCCGCCATCCACTGAGCATACTGCTGCTCCTGCAAGGTGAAAGATAAAGACACAAAGCGCAGAAAGAGAAAGCGCACAGGTGTGACTGTGGTCAAAGTTGAGATGAGGAGCCAGAGATAGACATGTTGAAAAAGGTGGTAAAATGAAAGGATGTGACATGTTGAGATGAGAAGAGGCGTTTATGTGCGTGGGAGTGTTTGTGGCCTCACGTTCTCACAGCGAAGATAGACCTCGTTCATGCCTTCAGGTGCTGGAATAAGGAGTCTGATAAGGAACTTCTGTGCTGCCACATTAACGTCTGGAGCCACCTCACATCCTGAGTGTAGAACGAATATCAGTGCAACATTATTTACTGAAATTTTACATTCATGGTGACGCTATAGAAAAGAAGTGTATGAAAAGGCAGAGGACTGACATGATGAACACCAAGATTTCCACCTGAGCTTGTTGATTCACATTAGGTGCACTTTTAATCTTGTTCAGAAAAATTGTCTAAAGTGGTTCATAGTGCTGATATAAGTTCGACTTAATTAACTTCTTACAGTATATGGAAACTCAGTGTTTGTACTGATTAAATCTTCATGAGCATTACATTACAATGTAGTATGCGATTATTCCAAGGTAGTATTGTTAGAGATGAATAAAAAGGTTGTTTAACTAGAAATACTTCACATTCTATTGAGAGCTGAGTGCACTATGGTGCACTATGACAATGAAAGCTGCATGATAGACTCAGTACCTTTGAGGTTAATCTGTTGAATAGGCTCTCCTATACTCTCCTCTTTGCTCTTGAAATAAGAGATGGAGGTATCCTGGAACTTGAACCAGTACTGCTTGTATCCCTTCAGAGTCAGCCTCTTGGGCCTGAAAAATACAATTAATCGCATTGGTCAGTTTCACCAAAACACTCTTTTGAGAAGTTACACAAGTTAGGAAATGGGAAATTTACAAATAAAGATTTATGTTTTTAAAGAAAATGGTAATCTATTTTAACAGGATGGAAACCGAATCTCACCGAAATATCTTCAGGTAGTCATTGAGTTGTGGCGCCGTTATGTTTTCCTGGATTAGAGACAAGTTTTGCAGTTGATAAAAGACTTTAAATCTTGTTAAATTTGCAAGTTTTTTCTATATGATGTATGACTGATATTAAGTTTTAAAGTGCAGCATATTATTAAAACTGTCATAATGTTAGCCAGATGCACATTTAGGTCAATAAGTTTTAGGACAATGACACATTTTGTTATTTGCCTCTGTGCACCACCACAGAGGATTTTAACAAACAGTCAGAATGTGATTGAAGTGCACACTTTCTGTTTTAAGGGGTTTGACAAAAGAATTGCATTAACTGTTTAGGAATTACAGATATTTCTGTACATAGTCACCATTTTCAGGGACTCAAAAGTAATGGGACAAACTAACATAATTTCAAATATAATTATTGTTTTAATACTTGGATGAAAATCATTTGCTGCCAAAGAAGTCTAGAACCCATGGATATCACCAAATGCTGTGTTTCTTCCCATGGTATGCTGGGCCAGGTCTTTACTGCAACTCTACTACTAATAATATAATACCTCAAATTAGTACTTCTTAAAGTTTTGACGACTGAGTGCCAACTTAGGGAGCTAGGATATGTTTGAAGGCCAAACTACAAAAATACTCGCTTGAAACCTGGTTATTTTTGTGATGTGTCAGTGCAGAGTTAGTCATTGTCATTTTTGTGCTGGTTTGTTTTTAACCATTAGTCAAGATGGCTGTTAAATTTAATAAAGCTGGCTGTATTTATCAGTGTTAGAAAGGTTTAGTCTTATATGAAGGCTGGCACAGAAGAGCTAAAACTGTCAAGAAATGCTGCCTTTGTCTCATTCTGTGTTCTTCATAGTAGTAAAATGTACTGGAGTGCATATTTTCAGAGGCAGCGACTGGCCAGTGAACTAATCTTTGTTAACCCTGAGCTTAAATTATTACAAATTTCTGTCCCCCTGATATCACAATACTGGAATGACATCTTAAAAAGTTGTAGATGAGGTTTTGGTATTAATCAGGTGAATGCTTCCAACAGTATTTCCAACTGTTATGTCTGACCAGCAAATCAGATGCAGTACTGCCTTCTCCCTCCATCTTAACTTCCAGAGACTGCAGCGCGGACTCCAGGTCATCCATAGCTGGATTGGAAGTAATCATCTGAGGCTCCGATTGAGACACCTTACTGATGTGGTACTGCATGTAAGAGAGAACAGAAACAAACTGTTAACTATGTACTGTATGTGTACAGTTGCGACCTGTACCAACCCAGGACCTTCAAAAGGATATATGGCTGATGATGGATTCCGCCTTTATTGTCTGTAAAAACTTGAGCAGTTATTCTTTTTTTCCATTTTCTATGGTTTTGTCATCAAACTGTCTTTCAGATTAGGAGCTTTCCTGTATTTGTGTATTAAATAATGTAGTTTCCTTGAAGCAACATTTACTGATTAAATTTGACTCAGCTTTGTGCTGAATGCTGACTGACTGGTGACTATATTAGATGTCTCTGACTAGTGAAATACTTTGAGTTTCTTGTTCACCGCCTGTGCAGTAATTCACGTCTCCATCAGCAGGTGCATTTTCTACCTGCAGAGCTCCAAACAGCATCATCTCCTCCTCAGTGCAGTCGATGTCCTCCAGCAGGATGGCCCAGCGTGCCTGCTCATAGAGCTGGGTCAGACGTACAACATCATACTGCGGGGTAGGGCGCAATGAGAAAGATGAGGTTAGAGATGGGTTGTGTTGCCAAAGACGTATGCAAAAAAAGAGAGAAAACAAAACAAAAAAACCTCACTGTATATTTAAAAACAGCATGCACACACACAAACCTTGGGGTCTATATCATAAAAGGCGAAGTATTTGAAGCGAAGCCAAAGTTTGTCATTCTCTTGGATGCCCTGCTGCATAAGACTACGAGACGAGTCCAACCATCTGAGAGGAAAAGACACAATACACACATAAATGTATATATGTTTATGATTTTATGTGTGTTACATCTATTATATCTGCATTAAAAAGCAGAAGAAAATTATTTCATCTTAACATACACAAAGTAAACTAATGATAACATACTAAAAATGACACACAAAAAATACAAAGAACTGGTAAAAACAAAAAAATGCATATCTATAAGTTAAATATACATTTGTGGCATAACTGTATTTTGCATTTGACTTATTCTTATTACGGACTACTTATCATTAGGGTAAATGATATATTTGGTTTCATGTAAGTGCTCATTTTTCAAATGTTTCATCTATTTGATGTGTAATTTTACAACAAGGGAAAAAGCAGATGAAGTTTAAAGTAGCTTTGAACTTGAGAAACAGAGCAAGAGACTTTTAAAGAAGCTGTGTCTGTGTCTAATTATTACATCAAAACATCTGTAAGCCCTTCAAAAAGGCTTCTATTGTTATCCAGTTGTAGGCAGTGTTAGTGGTATCTTTACCAACCAACATGCACGTAAGATAACGTATGTTTGAACTCAATATCAGAGGAGGCTGCTACTTCAGTTGATATAGCTGTGAGTTCAGGATAGTCTTAAACTTTCAGTTTTCTTTATAAAAACTGATGAGGAAAGTGGTAAGTGATTACACCATCCAGGTCTTCTTTGTTGTGAGGAAACAACACTTGAGTGAGTCAGCATGCCTGACAACTCATCTGGCCAACATGAGCACTCATTCTCTGGAGAAATCCAGTTAGTGAAACTTCTACATCAGTGTGAGCTAGACAGTAAAGCTCTCCATCGGCTCCTCTTAGTGATGTAAACATTTGGTTAAGCTGACGATACAGGTGCAGACACACCTGCCATTGATGTGAGCCTTGTCTACCACACTAGCTGGGCGATACTGCTTGGCTATGACTTCAGGGGTGGGGGGAGGCTGAGTGATTGACAGCATTTTGTAGATGTCCTCCATCTCCACTGAGTCAGCGAAGTGAGCAGGCATGCCATTATAAAGACAGGGCCGGGACACTGCAAAGAAAGAGAGAGTAGGAGGGCTTAAACAGTGTTGTAGGACTTGAAGAAACATTATCTCTGAGATGGCTCTTACTACACAAAGCAAATGCATATGCTATAAAAACTGAAAACTGCCAGGAGATTATTAGGTTTCATTTATTCAAGACACGGCAGTAATCCTACAACTACACGGGTTTTAAATCAAAATACCAACCGAGAACATTCAAACATTCAACTTCATTTTTAACCGCATGGGAAATTATCAAATATCTAATATATCACTATTTTTGCTAAAGGCCATGTCTGTAGTTTAAATAAAATGTGATGAGTGTACCTGAGGAAAGGGGCACCTTGGTCAGATCATATGCTGGATTATTTGCCATATCTTTGTCTTTCTTCTTTTTCTTCTCCTCTACAGGCCGAAGGAGGGAAAGCTCCTCAGGATGCCGAATGTCTGTGGAGGGGACAGGAGGACGAGTATGTTACAAAATGAATATGTAGGGACATTGACTACCAGTACAGTGAATATAAGCTCTTTAGGGATGTGTTTACTTCTCATATGAAGCTGATTGCTGATTTCTTCTACTGAAAGGACTTTGTGGTCCAGTAGTACTGTGTCTGAGTCCAAATCAGACTGCTGTGTGTTCAGGTCACATTAGGGTCAGTCTGTCTTGTTTCCACCTCCAACTTAGCAACACTTTTTATTTCTTCAGAATAGGGGATTGGTTTTCTCCCAGCCTCAGTTTTTTAGTTCTACACAGACCTCTGAGTGAATACCAAATTATCCAGTATCAGAAGAACGTACTTTCTCAGAGTTTTCAGCAGTAACCCTGCTGTTCATGTCCATTTCTCTGTCAGATAGATTTGTGTGTTTGCCTTACCTCTCTAATTGGGTTTTCTACCTGTTTGGGCCACATTCTCTGAACTGTCATCTGGTTTTGTTTACCTGTGTGCTACTGTCCTTTAAGCTTCTGTTTTTGATTTTTGTTTTTGTTTGTTTAATAATAAACCACCTTGTAGCTGTTCTAGGCCGCCTGGTTCAGCAATTGCTCCAGTCTTTACTTGGGCACAGGCTGTGAAAATATAGGCTGTTTACGATGTTAGGTTAAAATTTCATCTGTTGGGCAAAAAAAAACAAAACAACTAACTTATAAACCAGTAATGAATTCACCATCTCAGTGGTCAGAGTTTCTTTTCAAGCTGATAACTGGGCATGTAGTAGATTCTGTGTTGCAATGGTAGCGTGTCAGACTACACATCAGAAGGATAGTCAAGTCACAACAAAGTCACACTGCTCAGAACCTCACTATCTGTTCAGCCCTTAAATAAAATTAATCAACTCAAGACGTTACATTTGCATCCAAAAACGAGGACTCACCCTCAAATGTCCAGGTGTCATAATGCTGTAGTCTTGCTAATAGTCAGTTCTGAAAAGCATAAGAACTGTATGCTGATTGTACAGAATTTGCACTGTTGCATCAGTAAGAGTTGAGAATCTGAAAAAACTGACGGTACTTGTCAAATACATGTATACATGTAACAAGATCTCTTGGCATGATTGTGCTTCAGAAAGACACACACACAATAATGGTGTGTCTGACTCCAGATCGGGAGGAGCATCATGGTCAGTGTGTCTGAATTCCACTCTTTCTGTGTGAATCACAATCAATGGTATTTGTAAGCAGCATCATCGGTATAAAAGATTAGTCACTCAGCCTTAGTTTGTTACTCCCGCACACTCTTCCAAATGAATAAAAAATTATCCAGTTTTGAAAAGCTATGTTAGATACTGTTTCTGAGTTTTCATCTGCAACCCTGCCCTCCACATACATTTCTCAGTACTTTCTCTTTACTTGGGCACACAGTTTGAAAGTATAGGCCGAGTGTTTTCCACGTTATGTTATAATTGTATCTTTTGGGCAAAAGAAATTTCCATAATGCAGTAGTGAATTCACTGCCACAGTGGTCAGTGTTTCTGTTTAAATTAATAACTGGTCACTCTGTAATATGAAAGGACTCCAGATCAGAAAGTTGTGTGTTCAAGTCACGTCAGGGGCATTCTCTTTAGTATTATGTTCAGCATACTTAGCTCTCTAATCAACCAGGTATTTGCACGCATTTGAAAAACAGTCAGTCAAGGTGACATAAATGTACAGTCTTGGTAATATTCACCTTTTAAAAGCCTAGAAAGTTCTAGTCTCTGTGTGCTGTTCTTACAAAACATGCAGTGTTGCATTAGTAGAAGTTGAGAACTTGAACCAGAATGTCACTGATGTCGGAGCTCATCTGGCTCACAATCCATCATAATTCACAGGTTATTATGACTTGTTATTGATTGGCTGTATAAGACAAACTAATGAGATTTAAAGTCCACTGAAAAGTCAAGGGGGCTCACGAATGATCATAAAACCCCTTGGCACCACTGTGCTTTACTAATGGAAAATATAGCTTCTAACAAATGTAGGCCGTACAAATAATGTTTACTATATAACAACTACTTCAGAGTCCAGATCAGAACGTTGTGTGTTTAAGTCATGTGGGGCTCAGGCAGTTTGCTCTGCCTTCCTATATTTTCTGTGTGAATGATAATCAGCGGTGTACGTCACATAAGAATGGCTTTTACTTCAGTTCTTACTCCATACTCTCATAAAACTATCAGTACCATTACTTTTTACACTGACTCTGTGATGCAACAGCAGTGTGTCTGACTCCAGCTTAGTGCGGTAAGTCATATCAGGCTCAATATGTCTACCCCTTCATCACAAGCCATTGATACACTGATTAACTAAGCACGGCTTTAACTTTAAGAAAGCTGTTGAAAAAGTAATTAAAATTAATCGCTTAATAAAAACATACATGTAATATATTATTTAAGGAGTAAAATTAAGAACTGTAGTCTATTCCGTGTCAAAAGTAAGCCACGTGATACTTATTTATGAAGAATTCTTACTCAGCAGTGTTAACAAATTAAAGTTAAAGTAAGCAGCAGCCAGCATGTCTACGACTACACAATGTTCACACTCTGTAAGTGCTGAATGATAAACTGTAAATGTCAAGTCTCACATTTGGTCTGACCTGAGAAGAGCAACATCTCTGAGACTCTTTAGTGCAGTGGTAGCATGTCTGACTCCAGATTAAAAGGTTATATGTTCAAGTCACATCAGTTACTTTGTCACTGTTTCTATCATTACCATGTGAAAATGAATGCTTGTACTCCCTAAAATGTTTTGTTTGTTTTCTAAACTTTTTTTCTGATCATTTAATAGCAATATAGAGCTGCTTTTCTCTGAGTTGATCCTTGTTCACTTTATCTCATAAACTAAATCTGAGAATATACTCGCTTTTGTACATGTACACAGATAGTTTCAGACACCATAGACAGTAAGTCTTCCTATACTATTTTTAATCAGCTTGGAGGATGTATTTTATATGTGCACAATGCATCAGCATCTATTGGAACACATATTCTTCTCTTCCTAAGTTTTTCCCAAGTTTTCTTCTTTTCATTATTATTATGTGATGCCTCTGTAGCCTTTCAAAGAGTCGGTTTTCCAGAGTTGTTGCCTTTTGTAATGTAGTGGAGTGCAATCACAAAAATTTGGAAGAAACAAGCACATCCTCACAAAGCCTCTAGTACATACTTTGATAAAGAAAACTGATCTACAGGTGGTAGTAAAACGTACATTCAATGGTTACTTCACCCGATACACCTTGCTAGTACCGGGTTGGACCCTTTTTGCTTTCAGAACTACCTCAGTTCTTAATGATGTAGATTCAACAAGGTGCTGTAAACATTTCTCACAGCTTTTGGTATATATTGACATAGTAGCGTCACAGTTGCTCCAGATTTGTCAGCTGCATGATGCAAATCTCCCATTCCACCACTTCTCAAAGGCACTCGATTGGATTGAGATCTGATGACTGTGGAGGCCGTTTGAATATAATTAACTCACTGTCTGTTCAAGAAACCTGTTTGAGATTTGACTTTTATGTCGTGGTGTGCTATCCTGCTAACAGTATCCTTCAAAAGATGTGGTCATGAAGGGATGGATGTGGTCAGCAACAATATTCAGATAAGCTGTGGTGTTTAAAGGATGCTCAGTTGGTAATAAGGAGCCCAAAATGTGTCAAGAAAATATCACCCACACCATAACACTACAACCACCAGCATGAACTGTTGATATAAGGTAAAATAGATCCATGCTTCTATATTGTTTACACCAAATCCTGATCCTAGCATCCAAGTGTCGCAGCAGAAATCGAGACTCATCACACCAGACAACGTTGTTCTTATCTTCTGTTGCCCAAATTTGTTGAGCCTGGGTGAATTGTAGCCTTAGGTTCCTCTTCTTAGGTGGCCGGAATGACTCCCGGTGTTATCCTCTGCTGCTAGAGCCCATCTACTTCAAGGTATGACTTGTGTTTTCAGAGATGCTTTTCTGCATTGGTTGTAACGAGTGGTTATTTAAGTTACTGTTGCCTTCCTATCAGCTGGAAGCAGAATGACCATTCTTCTTAATAAGGCATTTTTACCAAGAGAACTGTCAGTCACTGGATATGTTCTTTTTCTCCGATCATTCTCTGTAAACCCTAGAGATGGTTGTGCAGAGAAATCCCAGCAGATCAGCAGTTTCTGAAATACTCAGACCAACCCATCTGGCACCAACAGCTATGCCACATTCATAGCCAGTTAAACACCTTTTTTTTTACCTATTCTGATGCTCAGTTTGAACTTCAGCAGGTTGTCTCAATCATGTCTAATAAATGCATTGAATTGCTGCCCTGTGATTGGTTGATTAGATATTTACGTTAATGAGCAGCTGAACAGGTATATCTAATGAAGTGGCCAGTAAGTATATGTAGCAGGCAGGAAATAAAACAGGATTTAAAATACAGAAAAACTTCATCTCGCAAGGATTTACAAAATAAAACTCTACACTCAATAAAGTGCCCTTGATATGAATTTCAAGATTGTGTTTATAATTTGAAGTAATTAAAAAAAATATATTTTTATCTTCATATCTTCATTCATCATTTAACTGATTACTTGGTTATACCACATTACTACTGGTTGCTATATCTTTGAACATTCTAAGCCACATTTCTACAGAGAGATTTCATCATTCCCCCTGTGCCTGCTGCTTTTTAAAACCTTCCCAGTCTGTTGTCCCCTCCTGGGGATTTCTGGTGAGGAATTGAGACCAAGAAGTGCCAAAATTAGAGTAAATGAAAGCAAGAAGCAGATGGGGAAGGTCTTTTCTGGCAATAGTTGCAGTTACACTGCAATCATTAACGAGACACTTTGACACATCTCAAAGACTAAATAGGTTGTGAACAGCTATGTTACAATGTG
Source organism: Etroplus canarensis (assembly GCA_015106775.1). Classification (NCBI taxonomy): domain Eukaryota; kingdom Metazoa; phylum Chordata; class Actinopteri; order Cichliformes; family Cichlidae; genus Etroplus; species Etroplus canarensis. Next base: position 23,709 of record VUQH01081599.1, on the reverse strand, counting down.
AGTACTTGCAGTGAGCAACATGGCTGAGAAGGAGAGGTTAGAAAATAATTTACAGAGAGAAAGAAAGAAAGAAAAAGAAAAATCTCACTAAGCATTCTGCAGATGCCCATCACTGTCTGGAAGACAGGGTTGGAGAAGCAGGCCCGGAGCCTCAGAGTAATGCCATTGGGCAGACCCAGTTTCAGGGGTTTGTGTTGAGGCATGAAGAGCAGCCGGGCATCAGCATGGATGCCATATTTCTCCAGAGTCCAGGCTGTTCGGAGCAGCCACTTCTGCTTCTGCTCCCACCACAGTGCATGGTCTGACCAATCCTGTTTGATTTCTGCAGAAAACAGAAACAAAACAACTGTCACTGAAATCAGAGTGAGAATTAAGCCCACGTATTCAAGAAACCAAATCCGGTAATCTTTTACATTAAAAATCCATTAATCTACTTATTACTCTGATGAACTTGAGATTTTTTAATGGCATTTTAATGAGTTGAAAAATAATGTCTTTTTAATGGAGTTTTTGTACGGTTTGTTTGATCAAAAGCTTATCAAACTTAAAAAGTTGCTCCTGAGTTACTGAACCCACACACATATATCATTCTACTGACCATTAAGCTGAGAACTGGAAAAAATATATAAATTCACCTCTTTCCACTCATGTAGGGGACCAGTTTACTGAGTGAAAGAGACTGCATTATTGAAATGAGTTTCTAATATTGTGTCCACCCCTATTTGCATACATCAAATATTTGAAAGAACCAAGTACAGTTTACTACAGTACAGCACAATCATAGGCAGAGACCTCATTTAGTAAAATTCAGAGTAAAGCTGTAGTCCAGGTCTCTGGAGATAGATACTGGTGAATAAAGTTTTCCAGAGCAAAATAAGACACCTTTGGAGTTTTGCAGTAGTCTCTAGCTGCTTCAACACTTTAATTGCAGAACTAGCAAAAGGAATCAGTACAGAATGCATTATATTACAAAACACACAGCACTGAGACCATGCTGCTTGGATGTGGATGTTGCCACTTTATTGGGTACACTTGTATAATCATATGTGCAGGGTGGGGGGCAGGAATGGCAAAGCTAACTGGCAAGTAACAGAACTTACTATGACTGTTAAACCATATACTCTTATTTAGTGAGTTATTACTCTCTACTGAGAAAGTAAAACAGGAGTAAATACTGAACATGAGTTCAACAAAAATGATTTCAGTAGCAAGAGTTAGCTGTTTACTTTTGCTGGGCTTTTGTTATGTTTATTAGTGTAGTGGTTTATATATTAGCATTACACGTAAACGACTCCTGGTTCGATTCCAGGTCGGGACACAAGCCCCTCTGACCATGGAGGGTTGCGTCAGAAAGGGCATCCGGTATAAAACATCAGCTAAATTACCAATGCGCGGCAACCACTTGGAGAGAATGCAAGGGAACAGCTGGAAGGTACGTTTTTAATTAATGATGTCTGACCACGATACATTTAGAAGTAAACTGGTTATGTCTGAAGCAACAGGTATGATACATAATAAAGGTAAAGGCCTTTCTGCATGTAAAGCTAACTATTAATTTGCTATAGTTCAGAAACAGAGCTGTGTCTACTGACAACTCAGCTGGCGTATGTCTCTGTCTATCATGACAAATAGCCCTTCCTTGATCTAGCCACATGACTCTGTGGCGCAACGGTAGCGCGTCTGACTCCAGATCAGAAGGTTGCGTGTTCAAATCACGTCAGGGTCATTTCTTTATTTACCATTATAGAGATGTAAACACAGATAGAAACCAAGGTAAAAGCGCTTGCGAGCTTTACATGTGAGATGAATGTTTGTACTCCACTCGTGTTGTCTGTAACTACAAGCTTCACCATACCACTTTAACAGGCGATAGTGAAAGCTTTTTTTCCCAGTATGTTCCTAAATGCAGCAGGTGTATCTGCTAAGCCTCCCTTTTCACACATTATTCACTCTCATGTTAAATTAAATACAACCTTGAAATGTACCAGACAGCATCGCACATTCCTCTGTTTTAAAATTATATGCTGGTAAGACTGTGAATTCAGAATTTGAAATATTCGATCTTGTTCCTAATGCATTTCATAGAGACAAACTGTAAAATGCTTAATGATACTCACATATGCTCATTACTGAGTTAATTCAGGAGACTGTGAAAGATGCAATACAGCACAATAATGTACTCTACATTGATCCTTACATGATTTGAACACAGGGGATGCCACTGAGTCACAGGCCAGTCACCTTGCTAGCACCGGGTTGGACCCTTTTGCCTTCAGATCTGCCTTAATTTGTAACAGCATAGATTCAACAAGGTGCTGGAAACATTCCTGAGATTTTAGTCCATTATGACATGATAACATCACTCAGTTGATGCAGATTTGTTAGCTGCACATCCATGATGCAAATCTCCTGTTCCACCAGATCCCAAATGTGCTCAACTGGATTGAGATGTGGTGACAGTGGAGGCCACTTGAACACAAAGATTTCACTGTCATGTTCAAGGAACCAGTTTGAGATGACTTGAGTTTTGTGACATGGGAATCAGTCACAAATCAGTCATTAGGTACAGTCAGCAACAATACGCAGGTAGGCTGTGGTTTTGAATGATGCTCAGTTGCTACTAAGGGGACCAATATGTGCCAAAAAATATCACCCACACCACTACACTACCATGCTTGAACTGTTGATACAAGGCAGGATGGACCCATGTTTTCATTATGTTGATACCAAATTTTGACCATACCATCCAAATGTCACAGCAGAAATTCAGACTCATCACACCAGGCAACATTTTTTCCCCATTCCCCAATTTTAGTAAGCCCATGCAATTTGTAGCCTCAGGGTTCTGTTCTGAACTAACAGGAATAGCACCTGGTGTAGTCTTCTGCAGCTGAAGCTCATACGCCTCAAAGTTTGAAGTGTTTTGTGGTCTTGGACACTCTTCTGCATACCTTGGATGTAATGAATTACTGTTGCATTTCTATCAGCTGGAAGCAGAATGACCATTCTCCCCTGACCTCTGGCATCAACAAGACCCGGAGAACTGCCAGTCACTGGATATTTTCTCTTTTTCAGACCATTCTCTGTAAACCTCACAATTAGTTGTGTGGGAAAATCCCAGTAGATTAATAGTTTCTGAAATACTAAGACCAGCCTGTCTGGCACAAACAACCATGCCATGTTAAAAGTTACTTAAATCACCTTTCTTTCTCGTTGTGAATGATCAATTTGAATGTCAGCAGGTCATCTCAAGCGTGTCTAAATGCATTGAGATGCTGCCATGCGCGTGAGCGACTAGATATTTTTAGTATAAACTATAATAAACTGGCCAGTGAGTGTATATTTTGCACAGGCCCAGTAATTGTTGCAGGTCTAATAAACCTTAATCAAAGATCAATAATGAAAATTTTGTGTCTGGGAGAGAAAAGTCTGGGCTTCTCAGCTTGGACTGCTGCCTCCATGACCTGGAGCCCTGGTAAAGCAGTTTTTATTTTGTGATCAGCACACAAAACCCTTTTAAGAATTGCACAGTAGCCAACTTTTTAAATGAATGCATAATTATGACACCTATTAAAGATTTAAGGTAGACTTATTATTTTTATCCTCATTTTCTATCATATATACTGTAAATATAGATACGGTTCCAACCATGGATGCTCAAAATAAACATGGCCAAAGTTTCAGATAATGAGGTGATATGATCAATGATCAGTTCACGATGAGAATGTGAGCTGAGCTTCATGAATGTTCCCTCAGAGTTTATTGATATCTTGCCTGTCTAAAAGCAAAACAGATGAAGTGTTTTTGGTTTTAGCTAACTGGTATCTGCATGATCCTTTTATCTTAATTTGTGTCACACTGACAAAATACTCGATGATTGATTTTGTACTTTTTGCTGAAATCAGAGGAGGAAGAAATAAGTGCACAAACCTCAAACACCCAGCGAGTGACAGTTAAAAGAAAAAACTGAAATTACTCGAGATCATTTCAAAGGACGTGTTCAGTTAGCATGAGTCTGCATTAGTTATGCATGTTTGCAAATTTGTTAACAGTACAGTGTATTTGAGCTCTTCTGAGAATATGCAAATCATGTCTCTATTTTCAGTCGGCAGTGTGTCTGAGACAAAGACTAAGAGAAGAAGACAGAGTCACCCACGTGTCTTTTCCACCAGCTTGAGGATAACCCCGCCGATGTGAAGGTCAGAGGTCACGCTGACGGTGACAGGTGGGGCATCGGACCCCAGGTCCTCCACTGTGACTGACAGGTCCCACGCCGCCATACTGGGAGAAAGAGAGCACGGGAGATTGAGAGAAATGCAGGAGACAAACCTGACAGAGCAGAGTGACAGATAATATAAGCAAAGGGGAAGAAAGCAGCAGACACAGACATGGGGAGGGTTAAAGAGTGAAGTAAAGGAAGGGAAGCTTTAGTAACATCCTCCTCCTCTCTCCCTTACTGTATTTTTTAGTTTAGTGCACAAATGTGACAGTCAGTACAAAGACAGTAGAAGACTTCTAATTAACTTTCATTCACTTGTTCACCACATTGAAACACCAGCTCCTCAAGTTTAAAATGAAACAGTGCTTCAAAGGGAGTGTTAGTGGGATTATCATTATAGAGACCTGCATATGTCACAAGTAGGCAATTTTCTCTTTGACAAATGAATAAATTGTAACATTGTGTAAGTTTTTTAAAAGATTTAAAATGCTCTAAAAGAATATAATTACATCTGAGAATATTACAAAGCATTTTATGAGGGATAATTTCCCTTCTACCTATTTCTGCATGAAATTCACGAGTACATAAAAATGATGAATGCATTAATTAATCATTTTTTCAAGAGGGTGAAAGTGCTGTGAAAAGTTGATTCACAGTAAATGTTATAGTTTTGGTAATATAATACCTCCTTCCTTTTTTTCCAGACATTTGAAATATTAAAAGATACAAAGAGAGGATATTTGACCTGTCAATCACACTTCAGCCTATAAGAGAAAAAGGACTTTTTACCCATGGTTTAGTACCACATGATACTGAGTAACATGACACATGTACACATATTGAATGGCATGTCCACTTTGATGGGGACTTCCTGTTTCTGACTTAAACAATCACCATGGATGCACACTTCCGCTTTCTGACCCACCCAAGGCTAGAAGTTCATCCAGCCTTAACCCACTGCTCGCCTGAATGTTTATTAAAGTGTACGCACATATTAAATATATCACATTTAAGGACTGAAATGTATCTAAATTTTCAATAAAGAGCAGACAGAGGTATGACAATGCATAAAAATCATACATACCCTCTACACCTCTTCTTAGGCCTAAACTTTCTGTATCTACATATTTCTAACTAAGTTTTTATCTGTGACCACTTTATCACTTTAAATAACACACTTTAAATGTTATGGAGTGATGCAGCCAAATAAATGGCCCCCAGATATGTATATTTAATAAAGAAGCCTCATAAACACATACACATGCCCTGCCCTAACTCTCTCTGTCCTCATGCTTTCTCTCATGCTGTCATACATACACAGACACACTCACTAAAGGACAATACCGTCAGTCTCCTTTGTCCAAGTTTCAGAGAAATGGAAGCTGGGGACCCCCTGTGCCTCTGTCAATGTCCTTGAAGAAATTTCTCAGGTTTTCTATGGCAAAGTTTGGCAGTTTCGTCGCTCTTGGGTTGTGGTCTCTGTTACTTGTGTCACCGATGCTTGTTCCTTTTTTTCTCTCTTTGTCAGTTTCCGATAGGCGGAAATGTAAAAAAGGCTCAAGTAGTTCACTGACAGGCTGTGTCAGTGATACATATAAAGCAGCTTGGGTGTGTATGTGCATACATGAACTGTATTTCGTGTATTAAGAGATCAGCAAAAAGATAACTTTAGGGTAGGAGTTCTGAGTTAGTAGCAGCTTTTGTTCCTTTTATTTAAGTATCACTTGAAATGTAATATGTTTTTATGCTCCACTATTAATAAAAATTTGGTGCATTTGGTGCATTTAAAACAAAAACCCTACTATAAAGTGTTTAGGTTATATACAGAATAAGTTAATGGATTTTAATTTGAGAAAGATTACTTCATAAATAATGATTTAGGCCTTCTCTAACCATATTAGATAGAGTTGTAAAATCCTCTGGAGGAAGACCAAATAGGGGCAAATTCTATTGAGGAGGTTAATACCAATGTTGCCTTCAGGTACCAATAGCTTTGGGGGAATCGGAGAAGGTGTTGATTTTATGAGTAACGCCCTGTTTATTGCGGAGGGTTGATGGTTAAATTCGAGATGTTATGAGAAAAGGTTCTGTTGACAACTGCTCTCCGGAAGCCCTCCTTGTTAAGATACGTATTTTGCAAATAATCTTGCGGGCTATGGCCGTCAAGTGTGCCCTTGTGTAACGTCAATATTTCCGACAGTTGCGAAGGAGGCGTGCACTTGTGGTCGACGGTTTCAGCTCTCCCACTCGACTCGGGGAGAAGTTCAAAATAGAAACACCCCGCCCACACACATACACTGTAGCTACTCATTTAATAGCCTAGGGCATTACTGTTCAATACCGGCACAAGAAACTGCATTAAGCTGGATGTTTTTTTAATAACTCGTTTAGTGGAAATTAGACGTCACCCCCTACACATGGTACATTCCACACGTTAACTTCCCAAACAAACATGGCACACGAGAAGTGCTTTTGAGGCGTTATTAGAATCGAAAACGAAAGCTAGGGACGCTGCTGGCTGGAAAGCGACATTAGCGTGGCTCATTAGTTTCCCCAGACATGGCACTGCAGGTATCAGCTCGAGTTTCACATCTCAGAGCCGGCGGCCCCCTGGCCCGTGTCTGTGCGGACTTCCAGAGCGCCGGCGTCAGGTTCAAACACATGTCAAGTCCTGGGAGCCCCCAGCTGGGAAGGAAGCCAGCAACAAGTGCTCCCCGCAGCCATATTAACGCTGTCCTCCGAACGGACAAGTTCTCAACGACAACTTCACTTTGGAAGCCCAGCCAGGGGAGCCATTTCTCCTTACGACCCGGGAAGATAGGCTGGCTGGGCAGGTTCGCCCTCGGTACTGCCCTCGGAGTGAGCACGGCCGTGCTGGTCCAGTCTCTCCACACCGGAGCTTTCACAGCCATGGCCCTCAAAGTTAACCTGGACTCAGCTGAGGGAGACTGGAAGGAGACCAAGGGTGAGAGAGTTCAACCGAGGCCGAGAAGCTTTAATTCAATTCTAAAACCCCAAACCAGCAGGGTCTTTGTCGGGTTAGGAAAGAGACCCTGACTGCAACACCTGTCCAGCTGTCGGTCTTTGTCACAGTACTAAATAACCATGTCAAAACAGTGAGTCACAGCAGAGACACCAGGTCTGGAAGTGTAAAAGTACACCTATATCAAAATAGAGCATGTACACTATATATTTCAAACTATATATGTAAAATCTCTGCCAAATTACCCCTTGGTTAGAGTACAAGGGAGCAAACCCACTGTAAGATATATTAAAAGATAAGATGAGAACTTTATTAATCCTGTTGGAAATTTTTATTCCTTTTACATGCTCAGTGCAATAAACATAGAAATACAAATAAAAACAGAACCACTGGGTATAGAGTCACTTTCAAACTAAATCAAAAAGCAAAATTAAATTTAGAAATGGATCTCATTAACAGACAGAGAAAGATTGCAGAAAATACTGTCATCCAGCTATGTGGCAAAGAAAAGTTGGAATGGTAGTTTTATCAAGTGTTTTTGTGTGTGCCAAGATTTAAAATGTTTTTTAAATGACTGCCATACAGAACGGGGAGGAGCTGCACAGGTAGTAAAGATCTCATATAGTGTAACTTGGGGCAGTGAGCCTTTTAGTATGTTGACCAGTCAGGGAGCCATGCTTAGGGTGGGATGGATAGGCCAAGATGCAAGAAGTTTCTTCAGCGTCATCTTTTCAGACCCCTCCACCAGAGTCTCAAGTTCTGCTCTCAGAATTGAGCCAACCTTCTTGAACAGTCAGTCTGGCATTAGCTGGCTTCACCCTGCTGCTCCAGCACTGCTGTATAAAAGTCCATTCTTGCCACCATAGAGTGATAAAACGTATACAGCATGGTCCTACAGACACTGAAGGACCTGAGGCTCCTCATTGAGTATAGAGGGCTCTGACCCTTCCGGTCCAGTTTGTTGTCAGTGTGTACTCCTAGTTACCTGTAGTCCTCAGCCACCTCAACATCTGTCCCCTGATGATGATGGTGGAGGAGGAATCTGCTTCCGAAAGTCCACAATCAGTTCCTTGGACTTGGTGAAGTTCAGCTGTAGCTATTTCAGCTTACAGAACTTCACAATCAGTGATACAGTCATCAATAATGAAGTCGTGGAAAATTAATATTTATTATTATTAAGTAAATCCTTATATACAGGAGTAATGCTGTAACATTAGTAATTATAATCAAAATGCAATTGAATTTACTTCAGCCTGAAATTTTAAACTTGTGAAAAAGTTAATGCATTATTTAGCTGCTTTCATAAAATAAATCTATACTCTTAACAGAATTCAGCATAAAGACTTAAGTGAGCAAAACTGTATGTGGGCTGTTTTGCTTTTCTTCAGTTTTGTATCTCTTTTGTATCATAACAATAAATCTTTAACAAAGTTGATGGTGTAGTTGACAGATTATTTACTGCTTGTTTTCTTTATCTTTCTTATCTTAGTATATTTTTAGTATATTTATCTTTTTTAAATGTTTTTACTGTTTTAACTGCTCTATTTGTACAGTGACCTTGAGTGTCAAGAAAGGTGCCCTTAAATAAAATATATTAATATTATTATTATTCCTCTCAGACTTCTTGCTGTCTCTGAGTGTGGAGGACAGACGTCCGTACTACAGGACTGCTGGCTCAGTGCCACTGGATGACATCCCTGTGTGGACTCCCACTGCAGGTCAGACACCCAGCATTCAGGGTGGTGAGATTTTCCAGGAGTTGGATATACATTTAGGTCGACAATCATTTGAACAATGACACCTTTTTGTAATCTTGCCTCTGAATACCACCACAGAATAATAGTCAAAATGTGATTGAAGTACAGACTTTGAGCTTTAATTCAAGGAGGTTAACAAGATAACTGCATTACTGTTTAGGAATTACAGCCATTTTTATACATATTCCCATATTTTCCGAGACTAAAAAGTAATTGAACAGTTGACCGACGGTTTCAGAAACCTGTTTTCCAATTAGTTAATGTCAAATTTCTAGTATAAATTATCTGGATTCGATTCCAAGTGTTGAACTTGCATTTGGTAGATGTTCCCTGAAAATTTTAATATGAAGTCTAAAGAGATGTCGAGGCCATTAATAGACAGAGAGACCAAAATAAACCTATTAGAGAGATGGCAAAAACGTTTGGACTGGCCAGTACAAAAATCAGGAATATTCTTCAAAAGAAGGCATGCACTGCGCCAGCTCAGCAATACAAAGGCTTGAAAGATCACAGAAGACAACTAAACTGGATGACTGAGGAATCTGAGGAATGTTTCCAGCATTTTGTTGTATCTATGCCGTTAAGAATTAAGGCAGTTCTGCAAACAAAAAAGGTCCACCCCAGTACGAGCAAGGTGTATCTAATGAAGTGGCTGGTGAGTGTATATCACTCATATAGATGCTACTCAGGCAAAGCCAAAGAGTTTAGACAGTCTCCTAAAAATATTTGCCTTCCTAGAAGACCCTTTCATTACCCATGCATCTTGTGATCTTATACAGATGCTGACACCATTTTCCAAGAATTGTTCAGTGGGTGATTTTTTTTATACACATCTATCTAGACACATGCTCTTTGTGCAGATTTACCAGGTAAATAAATCTGGTCCTGCGGCTGAACGCACTGCATGTGTCTGTTTCATTATCAGGTGGTTCTGAGCCGAGTCGCCACCGCAGAAATGAAAAATTGGACCAGAAGATTTCCCTTTACAGTGGCGACATCACCAAGCTAGAGGTAGATGCTATAGTCAATGCAGGTATGTGGGTGTGGTTTTAGCTGTTTGTGTTTTTCTATTTTTACAAAGGCTAAAATAAAGTGTTTTTATAAATTATTGATAAGGTGTAATTTTATTTTGTTTTGATATTTGATTTATCTGCATCAAAAAGAATGGTTCTCAGTGGGGTCCAGATTAAACCATAAGAACAACATAAAGGAAAGGCAGCCAGTGGGAAACATGAGAAAGGATTATGTTTTTAAAAGCTTGGTACTAAACTGCATGCCTCCTCCAATCCATTTGTGCATTGATATGCATACATTTAGTGTGAAACACCTGTGAGGGAGGTTTGTGCTGTGATTATGGGTATTATATTTCTCAGTGTGTGGGAGAGACTGCTACAGGGTTTTATATGGGTAAGAATCCCACTGTGGAGTTTTCTTTAAAATAAAGTACAGAAGAATAAAAGAACAACAGAACGATTGAGAATCAGAAGATTTGCAGAGTCTTTCCCTGGGAACAAAAAAAGAAAAGAAAAGAAAAGCAGAGCAGCGCTGGTGCTTATGGAAGCTTGTTTCCGCCACTAAAAAAAAACTAAAATGCACTCCACAACTTGAAATTTCGAGTTATTTTCTGGACATTTTGACTTATTAACTCGAAATTTCGAGAAAATACCTCAAAATTTCTGAAATTTCGAGTTATTTTCTCAAAATTTCGAGTTAGCTCTGCCAATCAGGAACCTACATGAATGACGTCATTTCCTTGTTACCTGGAAGCTGAAGTCCTCAGCTACCAATGCTACAGCTAAGCTACCAGTACTACAGATACCGGTCATGAATGCGCAAATTGCTGAGTATTTTCAGTGTGGGTTTACTAATGATGAAATCCTTGCGTTACTAGCTGAATCACATGGCGTTACTATCAGCAAACGTACTCTCGAAATTATTTTACACAACAACAAGACTTTGGGGCAGAAAGAACAAAACAAAGGTGGGAGAGGTGGCAGCTTTTATACAAGCACAACTGGAAACCTCAGGACAGTCTCATGGGTATTGCTGGATGCAACACAAGTGTTGGATGAATGGCATTGTGACTGACAGAGAAACTGTTCGTCTTCTGCTCCGTTTACTTGATGGAGAAGGTGTGGATTTGAGGTCACATAGACGACTGCACCATCTCCTTCCGGATAACAAGGACATTTCGAGTTATTTTCTCGAAATTTCAAGTTAATAAGCCAAAACTTCGAGAAAATAGCTCGAAATTTTGAGTTGTGAGTACATTTGGCGGAAACAAGATTCCATCGGTGCTCATCTGAAGTCTTCACATTTAAACAATTATGGACAGCCTGCTTCAATACAATTTAAATGAAATCACTTTTTGTACGCCATATACACTGTTTATGTCCTACTTATGCAGAATCCCCCAGTCATTTGGGTTAGGAACTCTATACCTGTTAATGTTTTTGTTGCTTAGCAGAACATCAGCACTGATGGAATTTGACCTTGATGACTGCCATTGTCCTACATGCAAAAAGTAAAAGTTTACATTTATCAGTGGCTGAAGTTTATCTGTTCTGTCACATCAGTTTTGCTCTGGGTAAATGTTCAAACATAGTATGATGAAGAGCTGGAAGACTTTGACACAGCTCAGTTATTTATAAAATTTACTTTTGTTTCCCTGGGACAAGAGGGGGATTAGGAGATCAAGAGAAGTTTAAAGTAGATGAGCCATACAAGGAAGATATGGGAAAGAGTTGTTGAAGCAAAGTTAGGAAGAGAGGTGACAATTACAGCAGTACGGCTTTGTGTCAATAAAGAGTGCTACAGATGCAGTCTTTACTTTGAGAGTGTTGATGGAGAAGTATAGAGAAGGTCAGAAGGAATTGCATTGTGTCTTTGTGGATCTAGAGAAAGCATATGATAGGGTGCCAAGAAAGGAATGGTGGTATTGTATGAAGAAGTCAGGAGTGGCAGAGAAGTATGTGAAGGTGGTGCAGGACATGTATGAGGACAGCAAGATAGTGGTGAGGTATGTGGTAGGAGTGACAGATGGGTTCAAGGTGGGGATGGCATTACATCAGGCATTGACTCTGAGCCCGTTCTGGTTTGCAGTGGTGATGGACAGGTTGACGAATGAGGTCAGGCAGGAGTCTCCATGAACTATGATATCTGCAGATGACATTGTGATCTGTAGTGAGAGTAGGGAGCAGGTTGAAGAGAGCCTGGAGAGGTGGATGTATGCACTGGAGAGAAGAGGAATCATAGCCAGTACAAGCAAAGCGGAATACATGTGTGTGAATGAGAGGGAGGCAGGTGTAATGGTAAAGGTGGATGAGTTTAAATACTAGTCAACCATCCAAAGCAACAGATGGTGCTCAAGAGAGATGAAGAAGAGAGTGCAGACGGGGTGGAGTGGGTGGAGCTGAGTTTTAGGGGTGCTTTGTGACAGAAGGATAGCAGCAAGAGTGAAAGGGAAGGTTTACAGGATAGTAGTAAGACCTGCTGCTGCTTTATGGTTTGAAGATGGTGGCACTGAAAAACGACAGGAGGTCGTGGGAGAGTTGAAGATGCTAAGATTGTCCCTGGGAGTGACCAGGATGGACAGGATTAAAAATTAGTACATCAGAGGGACAGCTCATGTTGAGCGGTTTAGACACAAAGCCAGAGAGGCAAGAGTGAGATAGTTCGAACATCTGCAGATGAGGGATAGTGGGTATATTGAATAAATGATGTTGAAGATGGAGCTACTAAGCAGGAGGAGAAGAGGAAGACTACAGCAAAGGTTCACGGAGTTGTGAAGAAGGTTTATGTGAGAGAAGAGGATGGAGGATACAATAAAATGGGGGGAAATGGTAACACTGTGGTGATCCCTAAAGGAAGCAGCTGAAGGAAGAAGATAATTTAGTCCATTAAATGGCAAAACCAATAAAAAATATCCATCACAAGCTCTGAGAACAAAAGTGAAATCTGCAATTTTGAATAATATGACACCAAGAAAAAACAGGAGCTTACCAGCATTTTAAGAAGCTGATACCAATTAATAGTTTTTGTGGTAAAACGGCTGTAATGATAAAGTAATTATCAAAGTTCTTGCTAATTACTGTAGTTCTAAAGTGGTTTTGATACTTTAATATCTCCTTTACAGTTTGTTAGGGTATTTTGGCTTTACAAAAAGTTAACAGATAAGATGGAAACAGTTTATTTTAGAAAGTAATAGTACATGTTTTTTTTTTCGAGAGGATGGGAAAATTATTTTGTACCAAGGTTGATGAAAAAAATATCAAGACATTTTTATCAAGTCTGAGGTGCTAATATGTTTTTAATGTTATATTTATGTTTTTTATAATTTTAAAATCTAAGATATTTCTTAAACTATAATTTTAACCATTACAAGACAAGGCTACGGCATGTTAATAATGACAGGATTATACTATATTAGGCTAATCTTAACCTCCCATATATTGCATTACACTTAAAACAGTCGTCTTGTTTCTAAAACCATTTTTGTTATTAAATTTTGCTCACGACTCATTCTTTCACCAGTTGTTCTCAGGTTTCAGTTTCTGGTGACCATTAGATGGTGCCAGAAGCCGCTTGATCCATTCAAGACCTTCTTTTCCCACAAGGCTGTTTGAGCATGTGGGGGAAATTTAATCGGTGTCTTGGCACTGGCTATGCATCAGGGAAGAGTGAGGCAGGCCAGCATGCCTAAATGATGCTTGATGATGAGGCTTTAGCAGAAAATGATAGATTTTCATTGGCAGCTGACTGTCAGCAGGTGCATGCTGTGCCAGCTTCCAGTGAATATTTTGATCATTGACTCTTATAGGTCACAGCGTGACTGCGTCTGTTTGTGTGTGCTTGCAAGTAATTATACATGCATCTGCCTACAAATGTTTCAGTAATTATGTGTGTATACAGTAAGTAACTGTCTCTGTGTGTCTGGAGAGGCGACTTTGTGTTTTACAAGAGCTTTTACAGAGTTGCAGGATGCAAAGTAGCACAGAATTAACAAGAGGAAACAGCTAGTAAAGTGTCATTTAGCAGAGAGGACGAGGCAAGGTGACAGAGAAAAACTCAACGCCAGAGGAAACATGACTGAGAGACGAAGCGTGAGAGAGAGTCAGCACACTGACTGACAAAAAGCAAGAGGGGAGTCTGGAGGAGTGAAAAGAAGAAGATGAAAGGGAGGCAGGGAGAGGACACAGGCTAGTATTTAAATCTCGGACTGCATTGCCATGGCAACAAGCAGGTACAGGGTACCCTCAAAGGAGCTTTGGGTGGCAGAGTCCGATCATCCTTTTCTGCCTGACTGATTGGTTGCCCAGCTGACTGTCTCTGCTGTCATTTTGTTGACTAAGCTGCTGACCTTTTCTCTCAGTGACTAACTGATTGACTAAGAGGCTTTGAGTGATGTCAGTCGCACTTAAAGAAATATGACATGAAAATGAAAGAGAACAGTGAGCAGACATCGAGTAAGTTAATTACACTCATTTGGAAAATTGCAAAGTTTCTACTGTTGCAGCAAGGCTCCATTATCAGAACACAGAGCCTGTGGTCTTTGACACATGGTGGGGAGTGTTGCGGATTTTCTGTGGCTACTTTGAAAGGCCTTGAAGCATCATTTAGCCCCTAAGGCAGCAAACATTCAATTGAAGTCAACTGTGGCCAATTATACACTATCCTGGCAGACTGGTAGGTAGGTCGGGAGGGGAGGGGGCTTCCGGGCCTGGCTGGTGGTGAGCAATTGATTATAAACTCTCAAACACACACATATGTATAAGAGAGGCACACACATTTGTGTACACGAATGCATACAAATAAAAGGGTACCAAAAACCATTAGTAACAAGTAACAGGTATGCTGCTCCACCCTATTTCCTCCTTCCTTGCGTTCCTTCTCTTCTTTCCTCAGTCAGCACTCATTGATCAGGTAAACAGGGCGTTGCAGGGCGTTGCAGGGCGGCTGGGCGGACACTGTTTGTCATTTGTGTCTCTCTCAATAAAGATTGGATTTACAGTAACTCTCCACTCCTCTGTTCCTTCTCCTCCTCCCTCCCTCCCTTTTTCCTTCCACACTTTTACTGCTTCTGGCTCCTGCCCACTCCTATAAAACACAACAAACATAAAAACCCACAAGCACTTAAGAGCCGTCCTGGTGGTGGTGGTGGTGGTGGGAGGGGGAATATTGGGGGAGGAACGTGGGCTGAAACATCCTCCTCTTTACACCCCTCAATCACTCCGTTCGGAGAAGGATAGGGAGATGGAGGGGAGGATATATTGTCTCTGATGGGCTAGCTGATTAAGATGGATTGCACAATGAAATGTCGTTGGAGTGATGCGTTCTTGGAGTATGTGTGTATCCCTGTAAGTGTGTGTGTGTGTGTGTGTGTGTGTGTGTGTGTGGATAATACGCAGCAACTAACTTTGGATTAAAACCTTTTTCCAAATTGATTAAATGCAAATTTGTTGAGCTCTACTGAGCTGCATTTTCACCCGCAAAAGTTTTATTCCTCATTTCCATTTCAGCACTTACTTTTAGCCCCAGTAGTGTTTATTGTGTTTGACATTAAATGCCATTTATTTTGGCCCACCGTCTTCACCACCACGCAGAATGAAATTTAATTGAAAAGATTTAAAAAGTGAACCGATAAGTTCTGTCAGTATTTTTGTGCGATGTCCATTTTTTCTTCTGAGCTAATTCGGTGCGTTAAAGTAAATGCAGCAGCAGAGTCGGCTGATAAATCTTTCAGGCTAGACTATAAAAAAACTGTCCCTAAAATTAAGCCGTGCACCGTCGAGAGATAAAGAATATTCAGGTCCTATCTCAGTCTTTACAGCTGAACCACTTGTCTTTGTCACAGTTTCTGCTTGCTGGGAGTCTGCAGGCATGTGTGTGTCACACCTTTGTATGCATGTTTAGATGTATTGTGAAGATTACATATATGGAAATCTGCACGTGCACACCTGTGCACAGCTGCCCCTACTTTTGCCAGGAACACACACAAACCTGGCTCTGTGTGTGTTGGGTATGATGTCAGGTGTGGTAGCGCGTGAGTGGTTTGTTATGTGAGCAGGTGTCATCGTGTGTGTTTGGATGGATGAGATAGGGTCTCCCAGGTTTTCCTCTGCTGGTCAGAGATAAAGCTGTTGGTTGGCACAGCTAAACCACTTACTGTGGCAACAGCTAAGAGATACAAGATTAGAGCCAATACTTCTCCTGTCCCACAGGTGATCGACAGGATGAGAGAGAGCGGGTCTGCAGACTGGACTGTAACCTCCTCATGGAAAAGAAACCCAGAAAGAGAGAGAGATAGATAAAGGATGAAGTTAAGGACAAGCAGGAGTGGCATCCTGACAGACAATGAGGGGCAAAAGGTCAAATATCAGACAGGTGAAGGGTAGCAGTGCTTCATGTCTCACCTATGAATTATTGCAATTGAAACTATCCTGTTACCATCAGTGAGAAATCACTTTTTTTTAACAAATCCAGTGGGTGAGACAACCATTTCTTGAGAAAAGCTGGGAGATTAAAAGCAGGAACCTTTTATGACTAATTACAGGCTCTGAGAAGAACTGATATATTCATAGAGTTAACTTGAGATGCTGATCAAAGCCTGAAGCTTGACTCATCAGGAATAATAATAAAGGTTTAGGTGTGCAGTCGATGCAAAGGTTAGAAGGAGACTTGGTTCAAAGTCAAATGATGGAATGAAATGGTACCAATTAGTTTTAGCAAGTATGGTTTGAGTATTATGCTTGTCTCTCTTAGTTATAGTCATAAGTACATTCTTGCATGGATATAGGACAGCTTCTCACATGGGTAAAAGTGGAAAAAGCACATAAATCATCAAAACAGCTGAGGATTAATTAATTGATTTCAGCTTTAAAAATATACTGATTCGGGCATTATGCAGATTTTTCTCTCAGGAAAGTGTCCTGCAGCATCTCCTCTTGTAATTAGTTGAGCAACAGAAAATTACATTGCAAACGTATTTTAATAATCAGTTAACTGTTTCTGTAATTTTCCAAAGATGAAAGAAGATATTCTCATATTCCAGTTTTATTGTGGGTAAACATTAATAGTCATTTTTCTGCACTCCTCAAAGTCTGGGCTGTCTGGGCAAAAAAAATAAATTAAAGGCCTTGCCATGGCTTGTAAGAAGCAGAACATTTTTCACATTTTGTTTTTATTTTATGGCCTCAACTAAGGATTCCCAGTGACTCTGTACCAATTTAAGAAGGCAACATTAAGATAGAGGGCCACACAGAAAAAATGCGCACTTAAAAAAAGAATATCTCTTTATTTATTTGTAAACAATAAATCTGAAATAAACAAAACAACTTTTTAACACGATGATCTGTTCTCTCAAAAATGTATTCTCCAGAAGAAAATAAAAGAACAGGAAAAGCAAACAAATAAAACCCTCTTTTCAATTTAAAGTTAAAAATAAAAACTTTATGGTTCTCAACAAGCAGATTTTGAGACTGATTTTCTGATACATCTTTAAAATGGACCTTTTCAAATACACTGTGTTGACAAAAGTATTGGGCCACCTATACATTAAGCCTTCACGAACTTTTATTACATCTCATTTTAAGTATAGGCATAAATGTGGAATTGTTCCCACGATTGGCAGCTATAACAGGTTCCACTCTTTTGGAAAGATTTTGGTATGCCTGTGGGAATTTTTGTCCCCAAACTTTTCCCATAAAGTTTGAAGCAAATTGTCCTGGTCTTGGTGAGCTCAAGTATCAGGATTTTCCTTCAGTGGAACAAAGGAGCCCAGGCCAACATCAGAAAAACCTCCCTCCACCACCAAACTTTACAACTGGAACAATACAGTCAGGCAGGTAACCTTCTCCTGACATTCAACTGAGACCCGTCCATCAGACTGCCAGACAGAGAAGTGTGACTCGTCATTGGACAGAACACTTTTCCAGCGCTCCAGAGTCCACCACTCCATCAGACGCTTGGTAATGTACTTGGCGATTATATGCTTGCATGCAGCTGCTTGGCCATGGAAACCTATTCCATGAGACTCTCAGTGTTTTGTACTGATGGTCATGATGGGCATGGAACTCTGCTGTTACTGATTTAACAGGGAGTTGGTGACTTTTATGCACTATGCACCTCAGCACGTCACGACCCTGCTCTGTAACTTTATGTGGTCTGCCATTTCATAGCTGAGCTGCTGTGGTTCCTAAATGCTTCCATTTTTCAATAATACCACATTGTGAACATTTTAGCAGGGAAGAAATTTCACAAACTGGCTTCTTGCAAACCTTTCATCCTATTACCGTACCACGCTGGAATTCAGAGAGCTCTTTAGAAGGACCCATTTTTTCAAAAATGTTTGTGAAGGCAGGCTCCATGGTGCCTGACTTTATAGATCTTCAGTTCATTCAATTCAATGATTAATCATTTGGTCACATGTCACTTTCATCTCTTCCCAAAAAAAATTTGATTTCTCCCCAATGCCAGACATGGTCAGATAGTGTTCCTTTAGCTTTTGTGCATTTAGTATGTATGTCTATTATGTTTTTTTATTATTATGAATTAACTTTACAGAAATACACACTTTTAGTAGGTGTTTCTCGTATCTCTCAGGATGGCTGTCTATGTTGGTAATTGTCATTTTTGTGCTGCTGTTACATTTCTTCACCCTAGTTCCATTTTTTAAAAGTTTAGGACAGAAACACGAGTTGAAACTGTGCGGTCACAGATCACAGTATGACATGGACCGTGGATTAATGAAACATACCATAGTACATTCCTTTTTTGTTATACTCGTGGCCTGCATAAAATGTTTCTGCTGCTGGCCCAAAGGCCCCACTTTAAGCACCCTGGGCTTAAATGATTCATTGCCTATTCTGTTAATTGAGAAAATAATCACTTGATTAATAAACAATGAAGATAATTGTTTCTTGCAGGCACAGCTTTTTTCATGTTGCCAATGAAGATGATCCATATTTAAAGTCTTGCTCTGCTGTGGAGTGCTGTGGGAAAACTTTTTAATGTCTGATATGGTTTCTGCTCATGATGTAGACAAATGCTGTAAATGGTTGTAAATGTTTTTTCTCTATAAGAATGGGTAATTTTGAATTGGACACAGCCATAAACAGAACTCATACAACAGAATCCTCACTAGATCAGCTTAATTTTTTATTATTACAATGTGTATGTGGTTGGATGCATGGTGTGAGCATTAATAATTAAACAAAAGTATTTTTTGAGCTTAAAGCCTCCATTGGTTAAAATATAAATTCAAGCTAGTGGTGGAGCATTTTTTATTGATTCCAAAGAAGTCCATGCTTGATGATAGCTGATAGCTTTGGCAGGGTTGCGGGGCCTGTGGGCTATAGAGGATGAAGTGATTGGGGCATTGGAAAGGCATGGATGAGTGGACTCAGACGGACAGACAAGCAGCAGGACATCGGCTAGAACAGCTGGAGGAAAAAGGTGAGAGGGATGTACTCAGTGATCCTGTTTGGTGATTTTAAGAGGATAAAACAGGCGAACTCTTGGCTCTGCAGGTAGAGCCCTTTACAAGAGCATTACCCTACAGTGGCACAGCGTCACACTCCTTCTGCAAGGCTTCACTGATTCTTAGCTGGCTTTGTCAATGGGGCTTAGTGCCGTGCTTAGCGCCAAAATCAGCCTGGCAGACGTCTCCGCTTTCTCCACGCTGCTGAAGTGTGTATGGGAGATTGTCAGGCCTGACTTGTTGTTCTAAATTGCTTCAGAGCAGCTAAAATTATTTCTTAGATTTCACCTGAGCTGCATTTTCCTCATTTGACTAGAATGATGGGGGACATTCAGTGGGAATCTTGCATGCTTAACCACTTTATAAGGGATTTTCCAGCATCAGGCCAAGGATTAAGTGTTTTTTCTACAGATCTACTGTATCCGGTCCAGCTTGTAGTGCTTAAGCTGGTGATAGTATGTTTGTTTTAAGTATGTACATGATGGAGCAGTTATTAGAGGATAATCAAGTTGTAGCCAGCTGTAATAATTTTTATTTTTTTTTAATCCAGTGGAATTAATGTTTTCAAGGCTGTATTTCACCCTTCGATGACTGCCAGTTTGTCGCCAAGTCACACATTTTACTCTGGGGAGGCAGCTTGTTGTGATCCACCATCCCTCTCTGGTAGTAGCAGGGGTCTGGGGTGGTGATGGAAATCCCAGAACTGAGACCTGTCGTGCTGCTGAGGTCTCTCAGGCCCCACGGCGTTCTCTGTTTGCTGCAGTTACCATATATCTACCCTAGAGCGCTTGTCAGGTCCTCTTAGGACAGGCTCATATTACAAGATGCAAAATGTCACACCAAGTTTGCCACTGCTGACAAATATTGTGTGTGTGTGTTTGTGCTTTAAGAAAGACTGAAATCAGATGGTATAAAATTATAAATTTACTGTATGCTTTGATGGTTAGGGGTGTTTAAAGTGAAATGAGAAAACATAAAATTTTCTAGTTACCGTCAGCGTTCTCACATCTTTTAAAACTAAGCCAGAGTTGTGCTGTTTACTTTAGAATGGGTCCATGTGCTGCTCTTGTGAAGCAGAACAGATCCCTCATGAAATGCAGTGTTTCTCCCTGCTGTAGTAACTGTACTTATTTGGCTCTAGTTCCTATAGCAGTATCCCCATTGCTCTGACTGTTTTGTGAAGCAGTGCTCATGGATGCGTTCTTCCAATGTGTGCGTTAACTATCTGTGTACACAAGCACTTGCACAGGCAAATTGGCATTGCTGGTATGTCTTCAGATTGAGAGTAAAAATGATGTGCTGTCAAAACTTAGCAATGCCACGGGTGCCCCTCCCCTTCTACCAGCTACTAAACCAGGATCACAGTGGTGAGCATTGTGCAGAGTCTGCCAAATGGAGACATAACCTGTTCTTTTTTTAGTGTAAAGAGGATTTACTGTGCAAAAACCAATAAAAGAGAAAATCCATCAGAGCAAGATTGAGCTATATGGATTTTAAGCGGTGAGGTCAAGCAGCTGTGGTGATCAGCAGGGTCAAAGACAGGGCTGATGCTATGTTTACCCATCATTCAAAATACTCCTTTTATTGAATAGGAGTACATTTTACTTTGTTTTTTTTTTTTTTCTCGATAGAATAGAGCCACTTTTGTGGTGAGGATTTGGACCATTTTCAAATTGTGAAATGATTAAGCTATTTTCAGAATGGATTAATATACCAAATGCAGAAATACCATAGTCATTAGGGAGCAGAGAGTCCCCTGTTATGGTGTTATATTGGTTTATTGGAATAATGCTCTTACTGAGTCATTTTTACATTATCAGCTTTTAAAAGTTGCTAGGGTGAAACAAATTTAAATGCTTTATTCCTTGTTTTGTTTGGTTATCTTTTTTGAATGTGAAATGTGGACCCTCAGGGTGACTAGTAATTCCAGATGTCAATTAAATGTATTGGAGGGAAATCTAGAGTATAGCTCCTAGTGGTGTGAAATTAGAGAGGAGTAAGAAATGTAAATAATCACGTAATGTACTGCATAACTGTACTCAAACAAATGGATTCTATCACTGGTGCTCACTCAAAACAGGGGACCCAGTAAAAGCAACAAGCAGAGACAGTAAAGCACAATATATGAGCTGATTAGGGGAACAGATGCAGATCAGGTGACTGTACAGGAACAACAGGAGAGCTGAAATTTTAGAGTTAAATTTTGTTCAACTCCAAAATGTCATTTTAACACCTTCAGAGTAAAATGTTATTCCATGTTAGAGTCACTGTGACACAGCTGATAATCAGTGTTAGGTCAGCTCCTTAGAGATGTGATCACACGCTGCCCACATTTTTCAGTTTGTCAGTAACATGATCAGTGAAGAGTCTGTCTGTGAACTTTAAGACAAGAGTGAGGACACAATGTAGGCATTGCAGACTCACTACAGGTATAAAATAAGTTCAATTTTAGACTTTTTAAAGACCTTTTTAATAACACCAAATTAAATTTAATACCAGGCAGCATAATGGTGCAGTGACTAGCACTGTTGCCTCATGTCCTCATGTCCTTCCCGTGCCTGCGTGGGTTCTCTCCAGGTAATCCGGTTTCCTCTCACGGTCCAAAGACATGCGTGGGATTAGGTTAATTGGTGGCTCTTAATTTGCCATAGGTATGAATAGTCGACTGTCTCTGTGTCCTGTGATAGACTGGCAACCTGTTTAGGATGTGTCCTGCCTCTCTGCCCTTAGTGTCCAGCAGCCCCGCAACCCTGAATTGGATAAGCAGAAGAAAATGGATAGAAATTTAATACCAAAACTGTGACAGAAATACATATCAATTAGTGACAATATACTCCTTTGGAGAATTTGATGTCAGTTTAGACTGAAAAGTAAGGTAAAATGGTTGTGTTTAGTTGAGTTTAAGACCATTTTCTAAATGGGTTTATTGACGAGAAAGAAAAGACAAAATAGTAGTTGTAGTTAATGAAATACCATTGCCATCTCGATCTGATGAACAGTAAAAGAGCTGAGAAGCTACTGAAAATTAGGAATTACCGATGTGAGGTGGAAAACAGCCAAATTGCAAAGTCAAAACCTCTAGATTAGGTCAGCGACCTATACTGTCAAAGGGCATTTATTTTATCTTTGTAATGAAGGTATCACAGCCTGTTGTAAAATAGTCCATCAACATTACTAACAAGTGTAAATATAGGTACATCTCAAAAAAATTAGAATATCATGAAAAAGTTCAATATTTTTTGTCACTCATTTCAGAAAGTGAAATTCATAAATTATATAGATTCATTACAGATAGAGTGAAATATTTCAAGCCTTTATTTCTTGAAATTTTGATGATTATGATTTACAGATAATGAAAACCCAAATTCAGTGTCTCAGAAAATTAGAATATTGTGAAAAAGTTCAATATTGGAAAGTCATGGTGTCATACCCTAATCAGCTAATTACCTCAAAACACCTGCAAAGGTTTCCTGAGCCTTTAAATGGTCTCTCAGTCTGGGTCAGTAGGCTACACAAACATGGGGAAGACTGCTGATTTGACAGATGTCCAGAAGACAGTCACTGACACCCTCCACAAGGACAGTAAGCCACAAAAGGTCATTGCTAAAGAAGCTGGTTGTTCACAGAGTGCTGTATCCAAGCATATTCATAGAAAGTTGAGTGGAAGGAAAACGTGTGATAGGAAAAGGTGCACCAGCAAAAGGGGTAACTGCAGCCTTGAGAGGATTGTCAGGCAAAATCCATTCAAGAATTTGGGGGAGCTTCACAAGGAGTGGACTGAGGTTGGAGTCGACGCATCAAGAGCCACTACGCACAGATGAATCCTAGACATGGGCTACGAATGTGGCATTCCTTGTGTCAAGTCACTCCTGAACCAGAGACAACATCAGAAGTATCTTACCTGGGCTGTGGAGAAAAAGAACTGGACTGTTGCTCAGTGGTCTAGAATTCTCTTTTCAGACGAAAGTAAATTTTGCATTTCATTTGGAAATCAAGGTCCCAGAGTCTGGAGGAAGAGTGGAGAGGCACAGAATCTACATTGCTTGAAGTCCAGTGTGAATTTTCCACAGTCAGTGATGATCTGGGCTGCCATGTTTTTTTTAGATGTACCTATAACATAAGAATGCTTTTTTCTCACATGTAGGCTCAGAGAGAGAGCGAGCTCTCTTCTGGATAATAAATGAATTTTCCTAATTTCTCCATTACCAAAAACAGTGCCTATGACATCCGAGCTTATCGATACTCATATTCATCAGCTGTACATCCATGATGC
>VUQH01081598.1:0-13702 GCA_015106775.1 Etroplus canarensis | reverse complement strand
CAGACTGCCAGTTTCTTTGACTCACTGCTGTACTCAGTCTGTCAGTTTCTGGGTTAAATACCAGGTTGAAGTCACCTCCTATTATGAGTGTGGCATCAGAGTGATCAGAAAGTGCAGTGAAGAAAGCGTGGAAGAAGGAGGGGTCATCAACATTTGGTCCATATATACTAGCAAGGCAGAAGTCCATATTTTGAATAGATACATTAAGTATTATAAATCTACCTTCTGGGTCTGTTATGGTGTTTCTGTTGGTGAAATGTGTCTTCCTGTTAATCAGTATGGCTACACCTCTTTGTTTTGAATTGTAGCAGGCTGAGTACATGTGAGGAAACTGTGGAGAGGTGAGTGTGTGTGCAGATGTCTTAGACAAGTGAGTCTCCTGTAAAAAGACAATGTCAGCCTGTAGGTCATTTAACTGATTAATAATTTTAAGCCTCTTTTCCCTGGAGCCAATTCCATGAACATTCCATGTGACAAACCTCAGTGTGGTCATCTTAAAACTAGCTGAGGCGTTGGCTGTTTACTAAGTGTGTGTGCTGATGTGTGTATACGTGTGTCTGTCTCCAGTATGTGTGTGTAGGTATGAGTGTGTGTGGCTATGTTTGTACCTGTATCTACGCTGTGTGTCTGCGTGTGTGTGTTGTCAGTATTTGTGCTGTGTGTTAGACAAACAGCAGCAGTGACGGTGACGTGAACGTGCACAGTGTGTGAGAAATGAAAAGAAAAGGTGTGGAAAGATAAAAAGAATAAAACAAAAACAGAAAAAGAGACAGCTCAGGCTGAGATGGTTTGGACATGTTCAGAGGAGGGACAGTGGACATATTGGACAAACGATGTTGAAGATGGAGCTGCCAGGCAGGAGGAGAAGAGGAAGACCACAGAGAAGGTTGATGGATGTAGAGAAGGAGGACATGCAGAGGGTTGGTGTGAGGGAAGAAGATGCAGGGATAGGGTGAGATGGAGGCAGATGATCTGCCGTGGCGACCCCTAATGGCAGTAGCCAAAAGAAGAAAAAGAAGAAGACATAATATAATATTTGTATCTATCTATTTATGGCCAGTGCAGAAACATAGTCACACTCAAATTCACGCCTACAGCCAATTTAGAATCACTAAGTAACCAAACCCTGTATGTCTTTGGACTGGTGGAGGAACCCCGGAGAGAACCCATACTGGCACCGGAAGAACGTGCCAACTCCACTCAAAAAGGATCCAGCTGGACATAAACCCAGGACCTTCTTGCACTTCTTGCGTGTGTAAATTACCCCGAGATAACACTCGATGTGTCCACATTAACATGACAGCATCACACAGTTGCTGCAGATTTGTTGACTGTGCATCATGATTCAAATCTCCCGTTTTTCCACATCCCAAAGGTGCTCTGCTGGTGTGCAGCAGCCTGCTGCAGATGCTCTGTGTGTTTTGTCCAAATGTTCTTTAATCTCTGTGTTTTGTGTAACCCTTTCAAGTCTTTTAAAGACTTAAGTTGCCTTCTCGACAACGTCGGTTTTTGCTCTTCATCGCTGGTGGATTTCTGTTTTGTCTTTTCTTCAGTGGAATCACAGTGGATCATCATCATCATCACCTGCATTGTTCTCTATATGTCTTGTCTTTCTTTTTTTAACTGTTCAAGTTGTCTGAGTTTCTTGCCATCCTTGTTGCTGTTGGATTACTGTGTTTTTCTTTGGGATGGTGGACCTCTTTTTAACATACAATTTCCCCCCCCTGGGATTTAAATCAACTACTCTGATTGTGACTGTTCTTAGCTGAGTTGCAGCTGGTGTGGTCTTCTGCTGCCGTAGCCCACCTGCTTCAAGGTTCAATGTGTTGTGCATCCAGAGATGCTCTTCTGCATACCTTGGTTATGACCAGTGGTATATTTGAGATAATGTTGCCTTCCTAGTCTGTCCTCTGGCATGTACAAGGCATTTTCACCCAGAGACCTGCCCCTCCCTGAATATTTCCTCTTGTTAGAAGAACAAATGAATAAGGATTTTTCCTTAATCAGTTACAAATCTAAGACAGAAAGGCTGAAAAAGAAAAGAATCAGGGTGTTGCAATGGCCCAGTCAACGTCCAGACCTCAACCCTGTTGAAGAAGATACTTTGTGTCACGTACAAACAAATACAAAGAGTGGGCCAGAATTCCTACACATCACTGTGAGGGACTGATAAAGTCATTCAGAAAGCAATTACTTCAAGTTATTGCTGCTAAAGGTGGTTCTGCAAGCTATTAAATCATCTAAAGAGGAAGGTGCTCTGAAATCATAGGGTGTACTTAGTTTTTCACAGCTGCATAAAGTCCAGTATAAACTTTTTTCACATTGCTATAAATAAAAATACTTTAGTATAAGCCAGCAAGGCGCCACGGCTGCCAAAGGCCTCTAAATCTTTTGTCCCTACCATTTCCACCTTAAATGGCACACATGGATAATCAATATCTATCACGTCTAGACTCCAAAATCCTTCTTTAACTTCTGCCTCACCTCTGGCCTCTTGAAATGCCAAGAAGGGAGCCAGACTTGCAATTACATTGTCTGTGTAGACTTTGCTCTGAAGCGGAAGGTGCACTTTATTTCAAAAAGGAGAATAATTAATTAGTCATTTAATGTTCAATTATTAGGCCAAACAGCTGAATATTGTCAAACCACTGCGCTTTAGACTTGTAACGGCATTGTTTTCCTCTAGTCGTGCAACAGCAGCACCAAAAACATCACATCCAGATGTGTGCATCAACACTGACAAACTGCGCACACGTGACCTTTTGTTCTCTAACAGGTTGAATGGAATAGAGTAACAAATCAAAGGAAGTCTTTGGGATTTTGGCATATTGACAGCTTCCCAGCAGGTAGAAAAATCCACTCAATAAACCATCTCGGTCCAGAACAGAAATCTATTTGGCTCAGGCCTCACCAGCCTTTCAATCCATCAGCCAAAGGCAAGAACACAAACAGAAGCGGGAGGAAAGATGCCAAGGAGGCATGAAAATACAACTCGCATCTGACACAACCTGAAAAGCAAGAAAGGAGAAAATGGATTTGGCGGTTGAGATTCGCGCTGCTCTGCAGACGCACAGCATTTTAATGCTCAACGCTGCTTTCAAAACTTGAAATGTGTCAACACTGCTTTAATTTTTGGATTCAAATAAACATCCAAAACCTTTTTGTACATTTGAATTAATTATAAAGCAATAAATTATAAAATTAGAGGTCTTAAACTATGAATAAATAATTTGGAGCAAACCTTTTTTCCTTTCTTTTCGTCACGCAGAAGGTCTCAGCAGGCTCGCAAAAATGTTTCTGCCCCACGAATGTGAAGTAACAGAAATGCATGAGTTTGTATTCACATACGACGGCTCCTTAAAATAGCCTCCGCCTCTGCTGGGTGTGTGCATCCTGTACGGAATCCGCTCTGGTTTCCAGTTTCTAAGGGGCAGTACGGGGCACGAAGGTGACAGAGAGGAGGACGCCTGCCACAGGAACATATGGGCCGGCCAGGCTGTGACGAGATGGGACGTGACAGCCGAAGCCATCCCTGGAGATCCACCTGAGCTGGGGTCAAGCTATAGCTGTGGAGGCATCTGTGGGCAGGAGGAACGTCGTCGGAGTCAGCTGATGCTGCAGCTATGATTTTTATTTGGAATGTGTGCGCACATTTTGTCTTTTTAATTAAGAAAATCAAGGCTTGTGCTCACGCGTTGGCCCCCCCCCCCAGCCTCACAAGAAGCAAAGCAAAATGGTGTCTTCAGGTTTTTAATCCCATTCTGAGCCCAGCCCTGTTGGACAGTGACAATATAGTATTTATTATAACTCATATGACTGTTATTAAGCAAATACACTCACCAGCCACTTCATTAGACACGCCTTGGTTGTACTGCTCCCTCTTACCTTCAGATCTGCTTTAATTCGAGGTGCTGGAAGCATTCCTCGCAGATTCTGGTCCATATTGACACGATGGCATCAGACAGCTGCTGCAGATTTGTAGGCTGCTCGTCCTTGATGCCGTGTCGTGCGTTCACACATGCCCTTCTGCATAACTCAGCTGTAAAAAGCAGTTATTATCACAGGATATTTTCTCTTTTTTTGGACAATTCTGTGTCTAGAAATGGAAAATCTCTTTAAGTCAGCAGTTTATGAAAGACTCAGACCAGCATCAACAACCAGGCCATTTTCTGATGCCCGGTTTGAACTTCAGCATGTCACCTTGACCGTGCGTACATGCCTAAATGAACTGGTTTGCTGCCACGTGATTGGCCAATTAGATTTTTGCGTTAGTGAGCAGTGCAAGTATACCTAATGAATTGGCCAGTGAGTGTATATTCCAAAAGGAGAAGGCCAGAAGACCTGTTACAGGTGATGGCACTGCCTCTGCCACGTCACCAGAGGCGCCATGCTGTGGGCTTCACAGGGACACTCAGGAGATGTTCTCCTGCTGCAGCCCGAAAAAGAGCATTTTTCCTCAGGCAGTTTTCATCACACTTTTTATAAGGATTGAGACAGCAGATTGTTTTTGTTTTGATTTTTTTTTAACTGGTATTGATTGTAATGAAACACCCCTCTGTGTTGACACATGATTTTTTTCCCACGACAGGCATCACCAGAGAAATCCTAGCAGCTTCCAACCTCCTGCAAGCATCACGTTCAACCACCAAAACCCCCTTCCTTCGTATCGTTTGGCTATCTGAGTATTTCCTCTCGCAAATCCTTAACTGGCCAATCAGCATGCATTAGCAGAATGCTAGCATTTTTATGTGAAAAAACTAAACAACTGTTTGGTTCTGTATTTGTGTGAACTAAAATAAAGTGCAGGTCTTTTTATGTCCAGAAGCACAATATAGAAATATTTTACCTGTTTGGCTTCATTCACTCCCATTCAGGAAGGACTATCTTGTTAGTGCCCTCTGCTGTCCTCCTGCTGAATTGCAACCAGTTTCTGCACAGTGAGGTGAACGATAAATGGAAGGGAGAGATTAGCTCCGGTTATAATCAGGTGAAGAAAATATGCAAAATATATTTGCCTACAGCAAAAACCTCACAGATCTGCTGGAGAAGACCCTGCTGGTTGTTTGTGCACACTGCTATTCGTTGTGTTTTAAAGTTAAGGGACTTACAGCAGTAGAATTGTTAAAAAAAAAACAAAGCACGGGTTTTCTCACCTTTAGATGGGGCACAACTCAGCACCCAAAAAACAAGAAAATTTACCATTATTTCTTATTTAATGGTGTAAAAAAGGCACATTTAACCCAAACCACAAGCTTTTACTCACCATAAATGATGTGTTTGCACTCTTGGGTGCAAACCAACATAAAGACCAACATACAACAAAGCAAAACCAACAATGGCGCTCGACACGACTCAAAGTCCAGACTCCCGTTGCGCTTGCTCGTTCTGTTTTATAGGTAAACAGCCAAACTGGGTCTTTGCTTAGAAACATCAGCACACGTCTTGTCACGCACTTTGCCTTGACTATTTAGCTGCTACACATTAAAAATCATCTAAGCAAGCCTGAAAATGTAGCTTAAGTCTGTTTTAGTTGCTGGTGTGGTCCTTATTTTTCACTGCAAACAACCCATTATCTGCTTGTGAGCTGCAGAGTTTGCCTACTGTAAATCCTTCCCCTGCCAGCATTTCTTTTGATTAATTCATAAACAACTAGTAATGATTTTTCAATATCATTTTGACATTATTTTTGACGGTGCTTTGGCTCTACCCCTTTCCCTGCTGCTGCAGGATGAATCCTGTAGTATTGAAAGATTTATTCTGAACTTCACCGCACTTCATTTCCTCAGCATAATCTAACCGCGATGTACCCTCCCAAAGCGGAGCGGTAAGTGAATGTTCATATGGCATTACAAGAGTGAGGATCTTAGGAAAAGGCAGATCCGCGCTCTGTTTGATATGCAGTAAATTAGACCTGTTAGCCCATAAGAGATCTCTCAGATCATTAGTCGTCACTTTTGTCCGTTTCTTATTAAATCAAGCTCCTCTGTGTCTGAAGTGAAGTATGAAGGCCGTGGGAAGACTACCACTGCAGAGGGATTTTTTTTCTTTTTTTTTTTTTTTACAAGTCAGACTTTGTGGACGTGGGTGTGTGCTCCAACTGCTAAAAGATATAAGGGATCATGACTTTCAGTGAATCGCTGCCTGATGTCTGCACGTCCTTGGTTATGTAAATAATTGCTGATGAAATATCTGAGATCTTTCTTGCCTTCAATTTATAGATTTAGTCTCTACAGCACCGCAAAGGAGCATTAAGTAGTGCAAAATTGAGTTCAAGCCCAGGTCACCACAGTTAAAGTGTTTATTAAAATCAGATTAGTTATAAGAAGTTGAAGAAGTGAAAGTGTTAAGAATAAAGGCACTACTTATCCAGTAGTTAAATGGACGTTAAAGGGCCTGCTCAGGTGCAGACGATGTAACAGCAGCTTGTGAAATGTGTTAACTTGCCTTTATATATTCATGTACAGAGTTTTACGCTTAACTTGAGTTACTTTGACTCTGTTATTCATTATTATTGAAAAACTTCTCTGTTTGGGTTAAAATATGACATTTGCTCTTATTTTCATAGCGTTAATATCTTGCTTGCCATATTGACGCATCTTCTCTGTATCCTTTCGACATCACGTTCTGCAGGCACCAGATACAGTCACAGGACTCCATGCAGTCAAATGAAAAACTAAGTACACCCTGTGATTCAATCAGCAGTCTTTACCCTACAAACTCCACACTTGGGTCCCACTCGTTCAACATGAATCATCCTTTCCTGTAACTGATGTTCAGGGCTCATCTTCTTCCTCAAATATCAATGTTGAATTAATCAACAGGCATAATTGTTATAATACATGCTGCTGTATTTTCTCCAACTGAAAGTTAAATATGACATAAACATGCAGTCATGTGAAAAAGAAAGTTTTAACAGGACTGTAGAGAGTTCTGTGATAAACTAAGAACATTCCATGATTCAGTAGCTTGGAGAATAACATGAAATAATAATTCATGAATGACTTTATCAGCGATACCTCAGTGTTTGTCTTTTTCTGCCATTCTGTTGTAGATTTACTGGTGTGTTTGGGATCATTGCCGGAAGAGGAACTGTGGAATTGTATGAGGAAGTCAGGAGTGACAGAAAAGTATGTGAAGGTAGTGCAGGACATGTATGAGGACAGTGAGACAGTGGTGATGGACAGAGTGACAGATGAGATCAGACAGGAGTCTCCGTGGGCTATGATGTTTGCAGATGACATTGTGATCTGTAATGGGAGCAGGGAGGAGGTGGAAGAGAGCCTGGAGAGGTGGAGGTATGCACTGGAGAGAAGAGGAATGAAGGTCGGTAGTACATATATATATATATATATATATGGTCAGGGAAGGTCAATTCTGTGCATGTTCTGTACATATATCAGAATTGATACTAAAGCTGACTTGGACTTGACCATCAGCTCACAGTAAGAAGGTCCTGGGCTTGAATCCTCTGGCTGGCTGGGCTCTCCACACGCTCTCTGAATGGTTGTCTGTCTCTCTGTGTTTGCCTGCGAAGGACTGACAACCTATCCAGGGTAGGCTCCAGCCCACTTCCAAGTTGGAGTCATCAGTGAGGTGTATTTTTTTCTTCTTCTTCTCATTTTCTAGATTGAGATTATTTTATTTATTTCTAATCGACAAAGAGATTTCAGAGTTGAGTTTCCTGAGTTCTTTATGTTTTAGTTTCATTATTCCAGCCTCCTCTGTGTTCCTTCCTTCATCTTCTAGAGCATGAAATGTGGACGCATTGAATTAAATAATGGCATTGTGGCGCTTTAAAGGGCCGAATTACATGGTATTTTTGACATCCGGAAGTGGGGGCAGGGCCAGAAGCGGCCCGCGGGCCACGAGTTTGAGACCCCTGTTCTAGAGTCTCTGTGTGTAGTCCGTATTGCTCGTGTTGCCTGTTATGCTCTGTCTTTGGTTACTTTGAGGTTGAAGTTCTGCTTTGTTCTGGCTCACTTCTGTTCACGTTCATTTCTTTATACCTGCGTGTTTGAGGCTCACTTTCTGTTCTGGTTTCATTTTCCTGTTTTTCACTGAGTTTCCTGACTGTCAGAGTTTGGTTTCTAGTAGTTCTGTTTTGCATTCCTTCCCTGCCTCCTGTGTTTTCCATGTGTGTCTGTCAGTCACTCTGTGTCTTTGTGCGTCTCCTCTTGTGTTCATGTCATCTGTCAAATTCAAGCTTGTGTCTACTCGTGATGGCAAAATGAAAACAGTATTTTTTGTACGTACTGAAACCTATGTGGTACTTTTGATTGGAAACGTTGCTCAGAGGTCTGTATTCAGAGGAGGTCATGTGTTCCGTGTCACGTTCCATTACGTCACCAGCTGTTTTGAAACAACTCCGGTGTTTTGCTTCTGAATTGAAATTCAGTGAAACATGTGAACACACGGTGATCTTTTTACTGTTTCAAAAGGTGAAAAGGTGAATTCAGTCTGAAATTCCTCATTCCTGTTCAAAATGATCAAAGAGAGAACTCACTGCAAAGGAAAGAGTCTGCATTAAACACCTTCACGATGCTGGATGGTCTGTTTTACGACAGGGGGTCCAATAAATGTGTTAAGCTCTGTACAGAAATGATTATTTCTTATGTCTTTGCATGATTGGCGACTGATTCACCACCTGACATGTAAAACATTTCAAAGCTTTTCTAAACTGCAGATTATTTCTCTCATTTACCTGAGTGTCTTGTACTGATTTTGGAGTCATATGTAAATGGACGGGGTTAGAAAGGATCCCAGGTCAGCTGTCTGGAAGGTTAAATGTATGCACTGCATGCAACATCTGGCATTTTGCAATCATACAGCAACAATGTGGAGTATGTGCATGGCAGAGGATTTGAAAAGATGTACAAATATTAATCAGGTTTTTAAAAATTACAAAAATAATTATAAAGCAGTACATGGCTGAGGTAGAGTGCTGAAACTCTAGCTTTACATTTTTTCACTGTGTATTGGATGATATATTATTTACAGATGATGTACATGTTTATATTAGTCTCTATCACCAGTTATATGATGGATTAAACAGGGGTGGGGCTTCTTCCTCCTGCTGTTAAACAAGTTATGGTGAAGGTCCTCCTATGTGAATTCACAGTAAGATACTTTGATAGACATCGTTTGTTTATCGTATTATTATGATATATTTTTGTAAATTTCACATTTCGCTTTTTTGTGTTTTATATTTATGATCTGAATAAAGAATTTGTTCATAAATGTATAGAAGCACCCCTTACAGATACTGACTGATTAAAATAAATATCTTTCCATACAAATAATAATGCACACTAACATGAAAAGTTAAAAGAGACAAGAAAACATTCCACTGAGTGTAAAAATTTAAAATCACATTTATTTGGCCACCAGATGTCACTGTGGTGAGATGTTTCGAGCGTTCCAAAAGATCAAATCTTTTTCTGAATCAGTTGTTCCAAATGTATCAATCTCCCGAACTTTCCATTCCCACCATTACTAGTGTCTGCCTTCTCAGTTATGTTTCTGACTTCCTGTTTTTCTTTGGTTACCAGTTATATCCTGTGTATTGTGTCTA
The DNA here is from genome assembly GCA_015106775.1 of Etroplus canarensis. NCBI lineage: Eukaryota > Metazoa > Chordata > Actinopteri > Cichliformes > Cichlidae > Etroplus > Etroplus canarensis. The sequence continues at coordinate 4,131 of VUQH01081598.1, read as the reverse complement.
GTTTTGCCCTTGATTGTTGCCACCTGTGCTCCTCTCCCTCCTGTTGCTCGTTTGTCATTGGTCTGTGTGTATTTATACTCCTGCGTTGCGTTGGTAGTCTTATGTCTTGGAGTGTCCGTGTGTGTTCCTGTCCCTTGCGTTTCCTCGCCCACTTTGTGGACCTGGTTTGTTTTGATGGATTTCATTCAGCTGTTAAAACTCACATTTTGTTTCCCATATTGTGGGTCCTGGAGTCCTGTGTATTGGGTCCTCACTCTCCACACTTGCTTATCATGACACAAAGTTGAGGTTGCATTCTGACATCAACACAACTTTCATTTTGGATCTATTGTTCAGTGATAACTAAATGTTGAGAAAAGACCACCACCCAACGGTTATTCAACATGAAATGCTTGCTGGGAGGCCAGTCCTTCAGGGGAACTCCAAGTGGACTTAAAATGTCTAATAAGGTGTGACTACACGTTCATCATCCCCACAGCTGTGTGCATGTCCCCAGCCTCACAGAACGTAGTGGTCTGTCAAGAGTCTCCAGTTTGCCTCTTGTGTACAGGCTGCTGATGTCTCTTCAGGTGCAATCACTCATCTGCAGGATTTTCTAGGTTTTCTAGCATCCCAAAGCTCTGAAAAGGAGACCAAGCAGCCCTTGAGTTTAAATTATGTTGCCACGCATACTCTCCCCAACTTGAGGAATCAACTCCCGTGATTATGTTAGATCTATGTTTTAAAATGTAACAGCTGCACTTGCAAGGTTCAGTTCTGAAAATTGATTTTAGCCCACTCTGACACAGATAGAAACAAATGGAGGCCTAGACTTAATTTGCCATAATGTAAAATGTATCTGGTTTATAATTAATGTGTTCAAACCACCAGAATACTGTTTTAAAGTTTAATTAGGATTACATTTAGATTATGGTAGCACGTGACAGGGAATAGTTAGAGGTTAGTGGCTGAAGGGAGTAATGCTACCATGATCTAAGCCATGTGTGTGGTGGGTTTTGATTCTGGTTCTCAGGGTCCGGCACCTCGCTGGTTTTCCTTCCAGTGACTGAGTCAGTACTTATTTTACACCTGGGAAATGAGGAAGCACAGAAGCAGATGCAGACTGTTAGCAATCTGTTGCCTCTGTCCTGTGGTTACCTAGATCTGATGCTAAATTGTTCTGACAGCGTCTCTCAGCCCTAAAGTGCAAACCAATCATCTCTCAGTAGTCCCTGTGTCACATCAGAAACCCTAAATAGAAGCAGATGAAGTGAAAACGGAGCTTCTTGGAACATCTCACACAGTCTCACAGCAGTTCATGAAATCTGATCAATTCATTCATCATCAAGGACGCAAATTATAGTTCTGCAGTTTCAAAGAGCAGCTAAGTCCTTTACAGCGGACGACCTCCGTGGCTGACAAAAAGCCAAATAATATGGTTTGCCGTGCAGTTGATGGCATTAATAACCCATCCAAGACATCTGAGCTCCAGTTTTGATCTGTGAAATTCTAGTATTTCATTTTTATATTAGTAAGTTGCAATTAGCACATCCAAAAATGTATCCCCCATCTGACTTTCTGAAACCGTCTTCGAAATGGACTTTGACTTACAGGACTCGCTCTCCTGTGACAGTAGGGATGACTCTGACACTGTACTTCCTTTTTTCTATCTCTCAAAACTCCACCGTTCCAAAAACTACTGCTAGCTAAATGAAAGACAAATGAAACCAGCCTCCCAAAAAAAAAATCCTACAAATATTCCTGTTGGTGAACACACGCTGACTACCTACACCAGAAGGTGGGTTCTGCAGCCTCTTATGTCAGCGTGTTGAACTGCAGTTACGCAGCCTGCTGCCTGTGACCTTCTTCATTCAGAAGGTCACACTATGAAGGGTGTCTCAGAAGAAATGATGCAAAGGTTGTTGACTTTGCAACTGCTGTTGGCATAAAACTGCTGCCAAATTACCAATGCGGATTAATCCGCTGTGGCGACCCCTTGTGGAGAATACAAGAGAGAGCAGCCAAATTGTGGGACGGAAGTAGGGGGTGGGGCCGGAGGTGGAGACCCCTGTCCTAGTGGCTGACCTCTCTTCTGGGGTTGGGGCCACAGCGGGATGGAGTGCCGAGGGGGGCCAACATCTTGACATCGGTCATATAAACTGACACAGCTGGCTGAATGGCGCTAAATGAACTTTAACAGTAGCATGTTAAAATATTTACTGTTTGTATTATGTTTGATTGGCTCTCCTGCATCTGCTAGAAGTAAACGTTCGACTAAGGATATTACACATATTAAATTTAATAAAAAGTTATAAAAAGTTATAATATTCTTGTAAACTCTTGGTTAGGGCCAAGATGGCGGCGTGACGGTAGCGCGTGGCCACTCCGTAACCAAGGTGGTGCTTGTACCCCTGTGATTGTCCATGTTTTGACCCGGTTTTGACCCAGTATTCGGGTGTTGTGGACGCCGGGACGGTGGTGTTTGTTTTCAAAAGTTGGAGGTTCGAGGACGACCAGATGCCGTTGTGGCTCTGTCCACGGACGAGGCTAACTGGCGATCCAGCAGCGTTGTTTTTTATGAACTGCTGGGCAGCGTCTGGGAACCAAAGTTTTTGGTTTCAGGGGGGAGTATCGTTGCAGGGCTGATGCTGCGGCTGGGTGGTTTCTGGGGGCTCTGATCTCTGCTTGCTGTGTGGACCGGTCCTTCAGTCCTGGGGGTCGCCTGATGCCGGTGGCCGGGGAAGAGGACATCGCGGGCGGGGTGTTGTGCTGGCTGGCCAGCACCACCCTTGTATGGGGCACCGGGTCCTGGGGGAACGCTATATCGTTTCACTGTGTATTTATTTGTAGTTGAAATGACAATAAAGTAATCCAATACTCCAATAATCCAAGTAATCCAATAGAAGTGTAAGTTCTGAACTTGTATAATAGAAGTTCATGATTATTCTACAAACGTTATGTTGAGAGCAGAAATAAATAATAACAATAACAATAATACAGAGCTCAGAGTATATGATCACTGTGATTTCTGAATTCTTTTCATGGGAAGGAGAAAAATTCCCCTCCTCTGGTTTTTTTCACAAATCAGACCCTATTTGTACCTTTTGGACAGAAAATCTACAAGTGTGGGTAAGATAAAGTTGTGGTCTCCCTACAGAAGCCCCCACAGGACTCCAGTTACTACGGTAACTGAATCTCCTTAACATGTCCTCCTTAAACCTTGGCATGTGAGAAACCATGACTGCCGTCGAACCTGATTCTGCAGTGCAGGCACATCCCTACGTCTGACACTGGCTTTGGTAAAACAGAACGCACCTCATTAATGAAACCCTGACGTGCAGGATTTCACTTTTTAAAACTGTTCCCACGCTGACCTTGTAAAGAAAAATGTTCAGAAATGAGTTTTAACCTCAGAAGAAGCAGCGCCACACCTGTCGGGTGGCATTTGAAATTAAGCATCCAAAGGTGTTTAAATGTATCCAATCAGATTAGATGACTGAACGACCTCAACCACAGCTGGATGACATGATATTCATTGTGTAAGTTATGTCTACATAACTAAATCAATACATTTAAAATGCACAGCTGTCTTTATCAACCTTTATAGAGTCATGTAAAAAAGAAACTCTGCAGTAAAACTAGGTACACCCCATGATTCAGCAGTTTGTGGAGCCACCACCTCTTAAAGTATGACTTTATCAGTCTGTCACATTATTATGCAGGAATTTTGGCCCACTGTTCTTCACAGTGTTGCTTGAGTTCATTGAGGTTTGCCTGCGTTCGTTTCTGCACAGCTCTCTTAATGTCCCACCACAGCATTTTTTTTTTTGCCAATATATTTATTGTCTTTTTCAAAATTATTTCACAAACACATAACAAATACACATACATACATACATATACCTACATACCCACTACCCACTGCATACCCTTGCATCATAAAAAAATAAAATATAAATAGAAAAAATAAAAATAAATTAAAAAAACAAAAAAATTAGATAAATAAATAAACATAATAATAATAATAATAATATTTTTTTTTAAAAAGGGGGGGGGAGAAAGAAAATGGGGGCTACGTTTTACAGCATTCTTAAATCATTTCAGAAAAATCTAACACTTTCATTTGTCATCATATTTATATATGGTTCCCTG